>CM035149.1:600000-902500 GCA_020205605.1 Panax ginseng | reverse complement strand
AAATATTGATGATACTAAATATATATTCAAAATACATAGTAATACCAATGAACAACAATAGAATGCACTTTTAGTGATCTATATATATATATATATATATATATATATATATATATATATATATATATATATGAATTCAATTTGCTTAAATTTGTGGTGCTCAACATTCTCTGCGCTCTTGCATGCATATTTGTTTGTGTAATACTGCATGTCATCGCCTATCGTAAGAAAAAATTACATTTCATCTTCTATATAGTAGGAATTAACAAAATCGTTCTAGTATTTTTGTATCCGCTGCACACGTGTTATGTGTAAATTATGTTAGATTAACTTAAAATTTATATAAAAAGGATATAAAAAAAAATATGTATTAAATAGAAAAATATAAAAAATTATATTAAAAATGACAAAATAATAATATAATTAAAGTTGTAGAGACCAAAGAGTAAAAAGAAAAAAAATATGACATAAGTACACCAAACTTATGGAGGAAACCTTATGGAGACTTTATATATATATATATAGCTGGCTAGGTAGGTATGCAGTTGAGATTCCAGATCTCACTGTTCACACATACTAGTATATGGCATGCAAGTAGTAACTAACTGCCCGGCCAATCATTGGGTGTATGAGTGGGTAGGGAGCTACATACACACACAAACACGCTAAATATTGTACTGTTTTTTCTGCGCAAACTTCGTCCCCTCTTGTAATAATGTCATATGTGTATATATATGTATGTATGTACTAGTATAATGTTTTTATTTAATTATAACTAATCAACGAGTTTTTCGGACTTGAGTGCAGTTCTCTTTATTGGTAGTAATTCTCACACGATACAAAATAAGTACTTAATTAGTGATCTCATGATCAGCCAAAGGATACGTGAGAAGCACTAATTCATTGGGAGTAGGAACAGTTAATAATTAAGGAGACAAATAATGAATTGCAGTCTTAATTAGGGATCTAAATAATCAAAAGCCGATTAATTAAAGCATGCATGCATGTCATCAATCTAGCCTAGCTATATATAGGTGGCCTGGTCATGAGGTATTAGTATATTTACCGTAATCTCATCATAGAGTACTGCATTGACTTTAACATTATTATTTTTTTTCACTAAATTTAAAATTAATAAAATAATAATATATCAGCTTCAACTTTGGATTATCAATTAAGCCTAGTTGACGAGCACTCGATCATTGATCATTGGTATTAATTATCTTTCCTTTTTTTTTAAAGAAAGAAAGTTGATACTGGCTAACACACAAATCATATCATGTCTGCGTGTGTGTGTGTGTGTGTATATATATATATATATGTGTGTGTGTGTGTATAATACAGTATATATGATTACACGGGAATTATCCCTGTCGTTCTCGACACGCCTGCCTATTATATAACTGCATGCGTTATCTCTCCATATAGTATGTAGTATGTATTTAGCTAGCTAGTTTGGGTCGTCATGCTTTTGCATGTCTCAGCTCATCAGCTAATTATTTTATTTACAAATCATTCAGCGTTCAGACACCAAAAGTTGTTCTTTTTTGTTTTGTTTTGGTAGATACATCAAAAATTAGGGGCCCGTCAAAACCTTAAGTGGTGCTGGTGCACTTTGATGGAATTAAAAAGGACACCCATGTATACATACACATATATCTATCCGCTAACTATATGTATCATCATTCTGATCCACATATATATTCTCAACAACATATCCATGAAGGTTTACGTGGTAGGAAAGCAGATAAGATATATATATATATATATATATATATATATATATATATATATATATATATATATATATATAATATGCATGCGAGATATTCTAATCCACAGCAGAATCATTCCAAGTTGTTGAAAAAAGTAAAAAGGAAAATGACTAATATGAGAGAGTTACAGATATATGACAAATCTTGTAACGTGTGAACAGAATGCATGCACGATAAAAAAATAAAATAAAATAAAGATTATATGTGTTCCTTAATTGGTTAGCTGAAAGGAACAACCGCCGCCCTTTTATATATATATATATATATATATATATATATATATATATATATATATATATATATTTAAGAAGGTTTTGAGAGTTGAATTAATGAATGTGAAATAGCTATATATATATATATATATATATATATAGTAATTTAATTTTGTAGGTCATGGGGAATTTAATAAGATTGACAATCTTGATCATTAGGGTTTTTTTATATTTAAGAAAGAAAAAAACAGCGTGAAGGAGACGTGCATGAGATTGGTGAGTGACGATGTTACACGTACTCCCTCCTATATTATATATATATATATATATATATATATATATATATATATATTAGCCGATTCCTCGCCGTGCTTTTTGGATCCGTCATTACATTTTTATTCCATTATTTCGTTTTCGTCGCTTGTATTAAAATGTGGAGTAGTATTAGCGACAGCTTATACTAGTGTTATTAAGGTTTCTCATACATACACTATGTCTGTACAGTTAAAAACATATTTTAAAAAAAATTAAGAGTTGATAAAGAATAGAAGAGAAAAAGATATTATTGAGATAAACTGAGATGTTACACAACTTAATTCAGTTATTTTTTTTTTAAAAGGATAGCTACTTTTCATTTTGGGTTTCTGCACTCATTATTAACCACAATACATAATTTTTCTCACTTATTAAATTTTATTTTTATATTAACTTGAACAATGTGTGTGTGCCAAGTAAATAATACATATATTTATATTATTATTATTATGTAGTCAAACAATATGTTATATACTAAAAATTAATACTAGCTAGTACACGATCATATTAAGTCTATGGCATAATGATTTTGGCTTAGAATCAAAGCTTGAATGGGACCCATGTAAAATGATAGTCCATGATTAAATCCGGCCAATATTCAATGGTGCGGAGGGCGGCACCCCGACCATCACTAAAGACCTCTCTATTAATTAATTCCATTCCATTTCATTCCATTCAATAGATAAATACACATGTTGTGATGATGATTATGATGGGGGTAAAGTAGACGTTACATGTAAAACAAAGCAGGGGTACATGCAGGATGGGGAAGAAAACGTAAGCTTGTGACAAAGCATGACTTCAATACTACGTTAGCTACCTAATTCACTTTCAGTCCCCCAGAAAAAGCTAGTCGAAGCCAATAATTACAACTTTCGATCAAAAACATATATATATATATATATATATATATATATATATATATATATATATATATATATATATATATATATAAAGTAAATAAAATTAAGATCAACTTAGCTAGCTAATAGACCATATATCAGTGGCTCAGCTGGGGTAGATATATATATATATATATATATATATATATTTAGTCGATATTGTCATTTACCTTCACATTAATTAATTTAATGGAATGATATATCCCATGCCAGACCAGTTGTGTTTCTGTTTGGCGACATGATAAGTAGTAACAAATAAATATAAAGTGTATAGATTAATTTGTGGTTTGATATATGGATGCAGATAGAGATAAGATGCAGAGGGCAGCAGCTAGTACCATTTTTGACGTTGCAGCATGTGAGAGATAGCGTTTGGATGATGAGCCCAACAAGCCCAAGCCCAATGGACACACCCCCACTCACCTCCAGTTCTGATCATCTAATGGTGCTTCACTATGGTAGGATCAGCTAGCTACCTACCTGCCTGCCTGCTACGTACTCCATATATACGCTGCTGCATGCTTAATTTTTTTCATATTTTTATTTATTATTTATTTATTTGAAAGACCATTAATTAGTTTTACATGAATATGCTCATGAGTTAAAATTCCAAGCCCGCCTACATTTTGTATCATTGTTATCAGAATTAATAGCTAGAGGAGGGGGGAGATAGATTTCTGTTTTCCTCCTTTTGATTAATTCCTGGAGGTGGTGCTCTTATTGTATTCAGTTTAATTTCTTAATTTGCCTTCTCTTTTATCTTTGATTTACAGGCTAGCTAACTAGCGGAGAAAATTGTTTGCTAATATATATGTGTTTGTTAATGTCAAAGATAATAATGCTGAAAAGTCAGTTTAAAGATATGTTGGACAAAATATGATCGATCGTCATGCAGGTGCATAAATTAACTACGTAATTGCAGCACTAGGCACTACTATATAGTACTCCTGTGGGATTAATTGTACTACTATATATATATATATTATGGTTTCTTATGATTACTATTACATGCTCAGCTCACTTTTGTTTAACTAACATCATGGCCCTTGAATGCTTGTGAAGAGAAGTATTCCTCTTACGTTTTTGGGAACTGATATTTTCATATATGTTTTTGATATTTTTAAATGATTTTTTTCACATAAACATACAATAGATTTCACTTTAAGTGAGAAGGAACCATGTGAAAATATCAAAAATACATATAAAAATAACGTTACCCTACGTTTTTCTCTCAATTAAGGGGTTAGAGATAAAAGAGAACCTACTGCATTTTTTTCTTAAAAAGTTATCTATCTTGCCACGGGTGGATGTAGGTAGAGGGCAGGATAGGCAGCCTATACTCACGGTAAACTCAAAAGAACAGAATTTATAAGTTAATAAATTCAAGAGGACAGATTAATAAAAAAATTAAACTTAATAGGTGTAAAAAAAATTTCTATTATAATCTAATTTTTTAAAATATGTTGACAGCTTACAAGAAAATAGAGAGATGCGATAGTTTATAGACGAAAAAATTCAGTTAAAATTCACCCCTGCTAGAAAGATTTTCTAAATCCGCCACTGCCTTGCCATATGCATGTATTAATAACTAGTCCTTCATGTAATACCAAACAAGAAAATTTGAGGAAGATACCATCATTTATTTCATTCATTCATTGATAAATACTTGAACATATATATATATATATATATATATACAGAACCGATCAGGTGAGGGCTCCCTTACTTTATTAAAATGCGGACTTCTTTTTTTTTTGGTTTTTTTGGTTATTTTTTTAAAACAACTAAAAAAAAAAGTTTAATATTTTATGAAACTGAAATTTTTCCATAATACAATGTTTTGGGCGTGATATATATATATATATATATATATATATAGAAAAAAGTAATCTAAACTATTTTTTCGTCTAGCTCGGCTAAGGCCGCTATTCAGTAATATCTTAATTAGTAAAACGACATAATTTTACCTCTAAAATTAAATTTTTTATTTTTGGATTTTATTATAAAAAAAAAATCTTTAATTTCAAATTTTATAAAAAATTACATGGTATACATTTCTACAAGCATTTACCGGTGATCTCTCAACTATAAAAACACCCTTTAATTATATATATTGCTGTTGCTTGACTTGAGCTATAAAAAGCTTCATCATAAGAAGTGCAACTTGCATATCTAGTAATTTGTCCATTATGCATGTTCTCCACAGATCATAAACAAGACATGCTTCATCAGTAATACTCAAAAAAACATTCATGATTCCAGGCTTCCTTCCAGACGTGCACTTTTAACTCCTGGCTCAAAACCAACTTACCTGCAGTACCAATTCCACAACTACTAAACTTAATTCTCCATCAAGGCTGATGGCCGAAATAAGCACGCAACTTCCCATCAGCACAGATGCCTGAAACAACCACCTAACTTCACCATCAACGTTTGTATCTACTAGAAAACGGTGACCATGCATGTATGCAAACACTGATCGATGAACATAATTTAAGAAACACGCAAGAATTCCTATTTTTTCCTTCCCCTTGTGAGCTTCATGAGGTCCGCGAATTGCATTCCCACTACCACTGATAGACACATAATTCATACATTTTATTATCCCTAATTTTGTCCTTTTAATTATATTAGTTTATTATATTAATATGTTTTATTTTATTGCGATATTTAATGCTCTTATTCATGTAAGGAATATCCAAGAAGAATCCGACAAGAAGAAGGAAAGAGGTTGAACAATCTTGGTGTGCAAGTCAAATCCAACAAGAGAAACGAATTTATCTAGAAGATCTTTTTGAGAAGTTGATTACCACTAGGAAATTAAAACCTACATGGAAAGGGAGAACAAAAGTGTCCAAGTTCAATGAATCTAAATTAGGGTTCAAAGTTATTTTCCCTATATATATGTCTATTGTTTTAGAGAGAAAGGAATGAGGTATTATATTACTTTAGGTTAGGAGTAGGAGTAAATTAAATTACGTTTCATTGTACACTTGGAGGATCGTGAATAAAGGGAGTTTTCTTATTTATTTTCAATCTTCTACTTTTTCTTTATTTTAGTTAATTTATTTATTTTCATGTCTAGTTAATTTCTTTAATCTAGGATGAAGATGAAATTAAATAATTATTCGTGATAATATTTTTCATCTTTTTTATTATTTAAGCTTTTATGCTTAATTGATTTCGCCTTCATGTTTCATTATTGAAATACCTTCGTTTTATAGTTCTTATGTGATTTTAAATTAATTAAGAGGTTTTGATAGATTATTGTTAAGATATGAGTTTTTCATAATCCATGCTTGCTCAAAGAAGTTTTGATGGGTTATAGTTAATCCTTAAATTTTCATAGTCTATGCTTGCTCACATTAATTGTAAATTACGAAATTAAAGGGAAGGGAGATCAAAATCATAATTTGAGTTATAAAAATAAAAGAGATTGAATTATATGTTATATTTATTATTTAATGGATTCAGATTCCTAGATTGTTTTCTCATTAATTGTTTTCATATTCTAGTTAATAAATCTTCTCCACCATTTTTGTTTCTAATTTGCCTAGAATATTAATTAAGGATATATTAAATAATTGATCTAGTCTCTGTGGTTCGATCTGCACTTGCCAAATCTACAATAGACGTTGTGCACTTACAGTACATATTTTTAACACATCAAGTTTTTGGCGCCGTTGCCGGGGAATAAAATTAATTTTTATTTATTTCTTAATTTTTATTTATTCGAGTTAGTTTTAACTTATTTTTTTTTTAGGATTATTGAAGAGGATTGAAGAAACGAAAAGATAAAGATTTTGTTGTTGCGCTTTCTTCGGTACTTCGTATCTCCATTTTTTTTTTTGAAAAAAAAATAAAAAAAAATAGTAATTAATTTTTTAAAAATATTTTTTTTATTTGCCGCATTCATTCTTTCACTCACGTAGAGCACATCTTGTTAGGGTTTTTTATTTTTTATTTTTTGTCAAATATAAACGGTGATGATTGCTAGAGGATTGAGGTACGTCAAAATTTCTCCTTCTTTCGTAATTCACATAGTTTTAAGAAACTTTATTTGTTTATAATATTTTTTTTTTTGCATTTTCATCTTTAATCTAACATTAAGGGCACAACCTGTAACAAGATAAGGTGGGGATTTCATCACCATTCCTTGGCCCACAAATAACTCAATTTATATTTTAAATAACCATGACCTAATAAAATCAAGTAGACGTTGACCCCTAGTATGAGATCCCAGATTTTATAAATAAAGATTTAAATTTCTCGAAATATTTTTTTTGAATATTAAGGTGTGAATTTGAGATAATGTTATAGTTGTGAGTAGTATTTGAAAATTTTACAAAGTATGCAAGTTGTCATATAATATTCGATTGGTCGGAGTATATTCTTTGTGTCGGGGAATATTCGTACGACGACAAAATCATTGGTGGACCCCACAACAGAATTATTGTCGGATTGAGAAAACGACAAAAATATTTTATTAAAAATAACGGCGGAAGTTTTACCGCTGATAATCTTGTTGAACTACTACAGGTAGTAAAAGTCACAATGAATACGCGTGGTTGCATAAGAAGACACTACCTGTATTGATTATTAATGCTTACGTGAGAAGTCACCCGCTTTTGTTTAATTATTGTTATAGTAATTGTTGCATAAGATCTCACGTTATTTGATTCAATTATTGTCGATATTTTATATAATATTAAATCAATAATTGAAATGACAGAGTTATTAATATTATAAATTGCAATATTAACGATGTCTAAAGTTCATCAATGAGAGGTTTGGTCACCTAATCATGGCTACCAATAGGGAGAAATCCTTATTGGAAAGCCCTTTCTTTCCTAGAACGCGACACAGTCGATTAATATTGTGAATTATAATAAAGATGATAAATGTTGTTAAAATTATTAAGGTGTTTTTTTTATGAAGTTTAGCTTATTTTATGGATTCCTATTTACCCATTTTCAAAATAATCGGTAGAAAATTATTTAAAGGTGGGGCCACATGTGGGGCCCACATGTGTTGGGAAATGATTTTGGAAATGAAAGAGTATACGTATGAAAGTATATGTGTGTTTTGAGTATATAGTGGAAGAAAATGATATGTGAAAGTGATAGGTGTGTGATGTGTGTGTGAGTGAGAAATGGTGGAAAAGTAGTAGTGTGATAGTGATGTGTAAGAGTGTAGTAAATTTGATTATTGGGTGGGTGGGAGATTGATGTTGGTTATGGGAGAGAAAAATTAAGTAGTGTATATATAATATTGATATATATAAGTTGAAAACATGTGTTTATATATATGTATTATATTTTAATTTTTGTTGTGATTTTATTGGTTAGTTGATTGACTTTATTGTATTTGGTTGAAGAAATAAATCTGCAGAATTATTTTTCCTTGCACAGTACACTTCCATTCTGCTATAAATAGAAGCTCATTCCTTAATTATTTCTTATGAATTCACTGAAACTCTATAGAGAGAAAATTATAGAGAGGAAGAAGAAAAGATTTCTGCTACTTAACTACTCTTATATTCAGTTCTTTTACGGTAAGGGGTGTTATTCTTTCTTATTCATGAAGAGAACTGTTGTTATTCCATTTCTTATTATTCTCATTGGAATAACTTTTGATATCGCTGCTACCCTATACTTGGTGACATTCTTCTATTATTCTGCTTCATTATTATTCATTGGAATATCCTATCTCGTGTTTTACACGGCACTGGTTTCATTATTTATTATTCTCGTTTAATATCCATGCGTGTGTTTTACACCGCACTGGTTCCATTATTTATTATTCCGCTCTTTATTATTCTCGTTTAATATCCTCGTATGTGTTTTTACACAGGACTGGTTCCATTATTTATTATTCCGCACTAATTATTCTCATTAGAACATCCTCGCTTGTGAATTTCACCCGACTGATTCCGTTATTATTATTCCATTGGAATAACTCGCTTACATGGGCAAGATCTTGCATGCATGGTGATTTCTTTTGTTATTCCATTCGTTATTATACTCAGTTGGTTAAAATTTTGACTTCTATACTCCATGAAATTAGTGGAATATCCTTGATATTTGCGCTTCATCTAGTATTTTTCATGGAAATATTCTTCCGAGCATTCTTGAATTTTACTCTCTACAAAGCAAAGATCATGTTGACAATTTGGGCGTTATTAGTTCTGAATAAATTAATTCGTGAACTTATTTTATTGAATTCTTATATCATTGTCATCATCCTCATGTTTATATTTTTTTAAAGTCATCTATGGCACATAGAGAGCATGGATGGACTTGGTATGATTATGACCGTGGATTATTCTTTGTAATCATGAATCGTAATGTTACAAATGATGTAGTAAAAGTTCTCATTGGCCCGTAGTGCATTGATGGACGAGTTGTTGGCATGATCATGACCATTGATGAATACACAAATATCCTTGGCCCGTAGTGCATGGAATTTGTGGTCGTGACCCTAATGAATATCCTTGGTCAGTAATGCGGGGATGATGTGGATTATTTATTAAGCTGAGTCTCAGCGATAAAAGTGATGAAAAACTTCTTAAATCATAAAAGAAAGTAGATTTTATTCTCTATTTGACTCTTTTAATGGATTGCTTGCTCTGCTGCAGTTAAACTTGAAGTCAATTGTATTTTATCAGTTTAACATTGTTGAAGACTAATGATAATTTATTCTGCATTATCTTAGTCATAATATTTCTTACTGGGCTAGTTGAGCTCACCCTTTCTTTCACTGTTCTTTTCAGAAAATGAGAACGTAGTCGGGACTAGTCGGAGAATGGAGTGACGGTCCAGATGATAGTATTAGTAGTCCTTACTATTCTGTTAAAAAGTGTGACAATAAATGTAATGAGGACTCTATTTGAGAATGGATATTGTCTAGAAGACAATATTTATATTTAAACTCACAGCATGTGTTTTGTCGTATTTTACACGACTGCTGTATTATTAGTTTGTATTTGAATTTTGTACCATGTATTTGACGACTCAAGATGGGTGATGTATACCTATTTTGGGGGCGTCACACCTAGGACTCTCGAGCTTAATTAGGACAAGAAACTCCAAGAGGAGGCTGAATTTTAAATTAATCAAACTACTGCTGTCTAGGCAAATGGTTCAAAAGGTAAACGCCTAAAGATTGTGTGGTTATTTAATTAGTCACCATATCTACGGAGAGACTCCCACCTTTCTTACACTTACCTGGCTAGTGGTGTGATTAATTTCGAATTTGGTGGACTTTGCGATGTAACTTGGAACAGTTAGGAGCTGTCTAGATTTTAATTAGGTTAACCGTAGAATTAGGATTTTTATTATTATTATTTTTTTTTGTGTGACTTTTGTGGTTAGTTGTTTATTTGTTTTGGGATTTGTGAAAAAATTGATTTCTATTATAGTTGGAATAATAATTTTACTTGGAATCAAGAACCCTATAAAAATTTTAATGCACACCAAGTAAATCAATTTTTTACAACTTATAAAAATCTTTATTTAAATTCATATTCATATCCATATCCATATTCGGATCCAGAACCTCAATATCCATAAGAATTATCAAATGAAGAATAGGAAAGACTTAGGGGGTGTTTGTTTAGAGCTTAATGGAGCTGAATCTGAATGGCTGAATCGGTCAGTGCGTTTATTTTGGTCTGAATGGCTGAATCAGTAAGATAGACGAGCTGAATGGCTAAGTCTGATTTTTTTAACTGAATGGCTGAATGAGCAGCTGAATTAAGTAAAAAAAAAACTAAAAAAATGTAAAAAAATATTAACTATTATATTAAGTAATATTAAATAAATTTACAACAATTTTAATTTTTTTCAAAGGGATAAAATAATTAAATTTTGTCATTCAGATGTTTCAGACATATCAATTATCAAACAGCTTTTTCATTCAGATTCAACTCATTCAGATTCAGATTCAGCTCATTCAAATTCAGATTCAAATTCATTCAATTTTTATCAAACACCCCCTTAGTGCCCTGGAGAAAACTACGGAAGTTTTAATGGAAAATATATCTCGTCTAGAAATTCAAATGAGTCGATTAGTCACCATAATAAATGAACAAGATGTGGATGAATTTTCTAGTAACTCTGAGGTTAATTTTGAAAATCTTGATGGTTGTGAAAATGATGAGGAAAGTGAAAATTTTATATTCAATTACTCGCACAATTTGAGTCAAACGTATTTGAGGAGTCTTCAAATTATGAGTCTATGCCTAAAATTGATCATATTGCATTTGATGAGTCTGTTGAAAAAGTCTATAAGCCTAAAACTCCATACCTCGAAAGACTTATTCCTAAAAACCACCTAGTAATTTTTGGACCAACCCATTAAAGTAAACATGATCCAAGAGTTGTCAATGACCCAAGAAATAATTGAAAATAGATTCTTGATTGAAAAAATCCAATTGATTTTTTTTAAATCACCTCGACCAAAATTGAAATGAATCAAATATTTAGATAAGGTCAATGAAATTGTTGAGATCCACTACAAATAATTCAACAAAACTAGAACATGTATTTGAACCAATTCTTCCATCATTTGAACATGTTAGTGAAAGTTTTCTTGAGGTAAATTTTAAGCATAACTATGATGAAAATTCGACTATTTTCAATTTCTGAACCTCCAAACTAATGAAAAGTTCACACTCACTTATCCATGTGTAAAATTCATTTTTAGTCACATAATTTTTAGGATTTATAAAATTCGTAGATATGTACATTTGTTTTCTTTCTCACCACATCTTCTTGCAGAACAAATGTCTCGCATACAATGTACAATTTTTTCACTTCTTTGTTCTCTTTTCTTCATTTGCATACATTGAGAACAATGCATGATTTAGGTATGGGGGAGTTTGTTTGTATTAGATTTTTTTTTTACGAAAAAATAAAAAAAACACAAAAAAAATTTAAAAATTAACATCTTTTTTTTTTGACTTTTTTTGAATTGAGTTAATTCTAATAAGTGTTTGTGGAGCAAAACGCATGAGTGAGATTGAAAGATTTAGAACTCTTGACTTTTTGATAAGATACGAAATCTTAGTTTAAAACACCATCTGAATTTAAAATTAATTTCACAAGCATTTTTGCACTTCACGTTTGCACTAATTCTTAGTTGTGGGGAATAAACCATTCAAGTAATTTCAATAAACGAAATAAATGGGTATCCAAGCCTCGGAAAACATCGATATTCACGCTGAAAAGTGTGATGAATAAAAGCAACTTGACTAGTTTTGTTTTGTGGCCTTTGTTACTCGAGTAAGTAAGCCCTTAGGGGTGTCTCTACACCTAGTGCCCTAAAGCCATCTGATTTGGAGTCATTGGTCCAACGCTCGCTCTACATGGGTAATTCTGAAAAGCCTAAAAGAATGAGACATTGCACAAGTCAAGAATCAAAATTGAAAAAAAAATAAAAAAAAGAAAGAAAAAGAAAAAAATGAGCTTGCTTGATTTTCATGGTAAAAATTCCTACTAAGAGTTACATCATATACACAATGCATGCATCACATGAAATTGATTTAATGAAGGATGGTGTCTAAAATAAAGATTGAGTATTTTTGATAAAGTAAAAGTGTAATTTTGAATTTAATCTTGTTTATGGATAATGCCCATAGATATTTAGAAGCTTTCTTTCAATTTCATAATTTGTTGAATCCAAAAATATTTTTGAATTTTGTGGGTATATTCACTGTAAACCCTCACGAGACACATCTCGTCCATTTGGGATAACTTTGGGGTTTAAAGGCTTGTTGCACATGCTAAGTGCAATCGTGTTTACTACGAAAATGGGATAATGTAATTTTTATTTTTATTTTATTTTATTTTTATTTTTTTTATTTTACTCGAGGACGAGCAAAAGCTAGGTATGGAGGTATTTGATAGACACGTAATTCATACATTTTATTATCCCTAATTTTGTCCTTTTAATTATATTAGTTTATTAAATTAATATGTTTTATTTTATTTTGTAGAATTTAATATTTGTTGCAATAAAGTCAAAATCTTGGTGATCAAGCGATATTTAATGCTTTTATTCATGTAAGGAATATCCAAGAAGAATCCGACAAGGAGAAGGAAAGATGTTGAACAATCTTGGTGTGCAAGTCAAATCCAACAAGAGAAAGGAAGTTTATCTAGAAGATCTTTTTGAGAAGTTGATTACCACTAGGAAATTAAAACCTACATGGAAAGGGAGAACAAAAGTGTCCAAGTTCAATGAATTTAAATTAGGGTTCAAAGTTATTTTCCCTATAAATAGGTCTCTTGTTTTAGAGAGAAAGGAATGAGGTATTGTATTACTTTAGGTTAGGAGTAGGAGTAAATTAAATTACGTTTCATTGTACGCTTGGAGGATCGTGAATAAAGGGAGTTTTCTTATTTATTTTCAATCTTCTACTTTTTCTTTATTTTAGTTAATTTATTTATTTTCATGTCTAGTTAATTTCTTTAATCTAGGATGAAGATGAAATTAAATAATTATTCGTGATAATATTTTTCATCTTTTTTATTATTTATGCTTTTATGCTTAATTGATTTCGCCTTCATGTTTCGTTATTGAAATACCTTCGTTTTATAGTTCTTATGTGATTTTAAATTAATTAAGAGGTTTTGATAGATTATTGTTAAGATATGAGTTTTTCATAATCCATGCTTGCTCAAAGAAGTTTTGATGGGTTATAGTTAATCCTTAAATTTTCATAGTCTATGCTTGCTCACATTAATTGTAAATTACGAAATTAAAGGGAAGGGAGATCAAAATCATAATTTGAGTTATAAAAATAAAAGAGATTGAATTATATGTTATATTTATTATTTAATAGATTCAGATTCTTAGATTGTTTTCTCATTAATTGTTTTCATATTCTAGTTAATAAATCTTCTCCACCATTTTTGTTTCTAATTTGCCTAAAATATTAATTAAAGATATATTAAAGAATTGATCTAGTCTCTGTAATTCGACCTGCACTTGCCAAATCTACAATAGACGTTGTGCACTTAGTACATATTTTTAACCCATCAACCACCATAACATTTCAACCTCTAAGGTCATATAATACAAGTCAATTTTAGGAAATAGCATTAGTATATATACGAATCATGTCCGCTGCCCAAATTGTAAAGGGGGAACATTCAATAGCATCAAAATAGAAATGTATACCTTTTCTATCTTGATATAAATAGTTCTGTTCCCTCTGTGTATCAATTAACATTCATTGGAATAAAAATCCAACACCTATGTTATTTGAAATGTTCCAACTTTTAAGGCTGACATAAATGTAATCAATCAAAGTTCAAAAAGATGCCTCACAGTCATTTTAATCCAATAAAAGAACTTGAGTGTGATTCTAAAGCTCGTTGATCCACAAACTCTACACCCAAGTATTCCAGCTGGGATAGAGGCAGGCCCCAACTACACATACTCTACGGGCCATTTTCAAACCAGTAGAATTGGAAACTGCCTGTTTTTCCAACAACACATCACCATTTCTCGAAATTTCACCACTCTCTCTTTATTCAAATCCTTGTTGTCTTCTTCACTCTCTTGCCACGTTCTATGCATAAGCTTTCTCTCTCCGTGATCCTATCTTTTGTCTCCTGGTTAAAAGTGGCAATCTTGGACATGCTGAGGAATATGGAGACCCAAAAATGACGACACTGAAAACAATACACAAATTGGAGCCCAACTACTTAATACACTGGTGGTAACAGTCATGATTCCATTTCAAGTGGACATCGGGTTTCTTCTTCACAATTTTTTAAATGCTCAGGCTGGACATGAAACTGTTACTTCAAAGGTTCTGTGTTCACATCCACATATTCAAGGCCATTGAAGGAAGGAGGATAGAGCTGTGTAGTTTGATAATTTCTCATTTGTTGTTGTGCAAAAATAAAAGAGATAATCAGTCAAATTTGTTTGCTTTTCTAGTGTGGAATTATCATTTATACATTGAGTAATTGTTGGAATTATCAAAGAGTAAGGAATGATGTTGCAATTAATGAGAATGAGAAGATTTTACTAGGGATTCAGAATTTAATGCCAACTGAATCATGTGTTTAGTTGAGTTTGAGGAGAACAGGCAGGCAGAAAGCCTGTATCCACAACACAAAGAACTGACGACCCTATCGAGTTCAAAATACATTCATTATACATAATCATTAATTACTAATAAGTAAAACATATACTACTAGTATACAACTACTACAATGAATCTGAATTCTGACCATCTATTCTTGGATGAGAATCATTTATCAAGTAAACTTGTTTCTCACTTTCCACCTTAACAATGACTTCACACAACATAAGTATACATGTGTAAGTCAATAACATAAAGAACCAGATTCAATCCAAAAGGGATAATCCTATCATCACTACTAGACAGAATACAGAACAAAGTGTGCAAGTGCAAAACCAAAACTGAGCATATTGGCTCACTAGCTTCTTTAAATGAATGGACCAGTCACATAGCAAAATAAGAAACCGGATATATAAAACTGGGTAACATATATAGCATTACTTAAAACAAAACTCAATTAAACCATGACCATGGAAGACATGTTTTCTTTTCTAACATGGCCTAGGGAGGGAGGGAGGGTACTATTGTTAAAATAAAAAAATAAAAACAAAAATTTAGCTAAAATAGAATGAAGAAACTCACGAAAACCCCTTGCGAAGCTTTAGAATGGAAGTATACATTTTCCGTCTGGAACCAACAGCATTTATCCCCATATCTTTCAAATCCTCTAAGGTCAACATTGGCAAAACTTCATCATCCACCTCATGTATCTCGAAAATAGGAGCATAACGGCTCAGCCCCAATCCAATCAGCCAATCTCTCACTCCATCATCAACCCCATTATTCCGATCCCCGCGAGAATTGGATTCTGAAACCCTAGCCCTCGCCAGTCTAGACCGATTCCAAAAATCAAGCTCAACCACATTGTCAATTGAGTGAACCGGGCTCTGTTCTCTTAATGGACTTTCCGAGCCCTCTGTTTCAGAAACCCGAAACTCTTCGGTATTAGTATTATTCCTGTCCATTTCTACTCCATTGTCAACTCTGGACGCGGCGGCCGCCCAATTCGTTCTCACTCTCTTCACCGGTTTTCTCAACTTGGATTTTCGGCTTCCAAATTTGGTGTCTTCGGATTCTGGGTTTTCCAGGTAATCGCCACCGCCGTTGACGAGGTTGGTCAAAGGTCGGATCTTGGAGGATTTAGAGGCGGCTAGACTAGTCGGGTCTCGATGAAACCTCCAAGATTTGGGGCGGCGTGGGTAAGAGTCGTAAGGGAGTGTAGCTGGTGGTGGCTCTCCTCCGATCTCGCCTAATCGGACACTGGGCCGGCGTTGGCGCTTGGGAGCTAAATTTGGGCCCATGTTGTTGTTGCTATGGTGATTGCTGATGATGCTGTTATTATCAGTGGGAGCTGAGGCTATTGGTGTTGGGCTGGTGGATACGGCGTTGACTGGGACTTCAGGTGGCTGTAACTCCGCCATTAAAGTACTAAGCTAGCTGATAAGTGAAGACTCGACTCAAGATGGGGAAATTATTAGTGAGCGTGAGAGAAGGAAAAAATCTAGTGAGTTCCATAGATTGTGTTCAGGCCGTTGGATTGCCTTTGCCCTTTCGCTTTCCCTTTGGATGTTATTGGCCACAATAGTTAAAAATTAAAACTTTGTTTTTTGTTAATTTAAAAATAAAAACTTTTATGTTATAAGTAAAATATTAGTATTATTAAATTTGGTGTTATGCGTGATTATTATAATCTTTAATTAAACTAGCAAACTACCCGTGGGAAGTGTGGTTAGGTTTTTAAATAAAATATTTAACTTATTTTTACATATAATTATTTTAAATGTCTTGATTATTCTATATATAATTTATTTATTTTTTAAATTTTATAAATAAATTTGTTATTGATATTAGGATAACTACAAATTTAGTTCAAAAAATGAATAAATATATTTGTTATAATTGTCATTGACTCATAATTGAGTGTGATTAGCAATGTGGCTTTAGTTTTTTTGTTTATTATTATTTTTATTTACTTATATTATTATTATAAAAAAATAAAAATAATGTATATTTATAAACCAATAGTTTTTGTAAAATCCTTATAAAGACAATTTAAGTAAAAAGACTTATCGTAGTGATCAAATTTGTTAGCTTGAGTCATTCCTTAATGTAAATGTATTGTTTAAAGATCAAATTTGTTAGGTTGAGTCATTCCTTAATGTAAATGTATTGTTTAAAAGCTAAATTTGAAGATTGATCGTAGATTTGAAGACCAAAAAGTATTTTGATATCGCAAAGCATAGAGACCGATCGTAGAGTCAAATCTTTAGAACAAGTCACTCTACTACCGAATATATAAATCTGCGATTAAGCAGAATTGTAGAGTTCATCCCTTCTAACAGGTTATCACAATGTCGTACACCTATAACTGAAAATTCAAGGATGATCCTCCCAAAGGTTGTTAATAAGGATAAAGCATTCCTGAAATTGTGTCTAACAGTTATATCTGCTAAGGACAAAAACACGCGATTACATCTGTACGTGGTAGAGTACGATGAAAGCGACCTGAAGTGTTCCTAGCCAACAACATTTCAAAGTCAAACATTTGTGTGACGCCCCCAAAATAGTTATACATCACCCATCTTGAGTTGCCAAATACATGGTACAAAATTCAAATATAACTTAATAATACAACTGTCGTGTAAAATACGACAAAACATAAACTGAGAGTTTTAATACGAATATTGTCTTCTAGACAGTATTCAAACTCAAATGGAGTCCTCATTACATTTATTATCACACTATTTAACAGAATAGTGAGGACTACTAATGCTATTGTAAGACCCCGAAATTTTTTTAAATAAAAAGGAATTTCCTTTATTTATTATTTTGAAATAGTAAGGGTTGATTTGATTAATGTGGTTAGTTATGGGTAAAATGCACAAGTTTTACAAAATAAGCAAGTGGTGATATAATATTCATTATTGTCGGAGAATATTCGTTTGGTCGTGGAATATTCGTAATGCGACCATTTGCACAACCATGCATATGGGCCCCCATAACGAAAAGCGATTGGAGGAAGAAAACGACAAAAATAAGTTATTTAAAAATAACTTGGCGTTGTTATTCTGGTTTACACTTGTTGGAATACCCGTTGGTTAAAACACAAGAATATGCGATGTATCGCGTTATTGAAGACACGATATTGCACCAATTATTGATTCTTACGTAAGAAGGCACTTTACTCAATAATGGTTACGTAATTACTTGCTCGATATTTTATTTTATTGATTCAATAATTGTTGCGTTGATATTTTATATTGTTGTTGTTTCAATAATTGTCATTACACAAGATTTTTTTCATTATCGAACCAATAATTCATATTATCCTAATAATATTATTAGATAACATTATTGGCAATGTCTAGAAAGTTCTGCCTAAGGAGAGTTTGGTCACCTAATTGCGCTACCAAAGAAGGAGAAATTCTTATTGAAAGCCCTCTTCCTGGAACCGCACGGTTGTCAATATTGTGATTCTCGTAATATTATTTGTGAATAATTAATTATTGATTCATATGATGAGGAAAATATTGATTTTATGTGGATATAGATGGAGAAAATTTTTATAGTGACAATTGTTGAAAATTAATATTTTATCTTTTTACGATAAAATAATTCATTTAAATATATTATTTTAATAATATATTAACGATGATATTTTTACGATGAATGTGGGATATATGAGTATATGTGGAGGAGGAGTATTTTGTTACCAAAATGTTTAAAACATGTTAAACATGTCGGTTGGACCCCATTTATTGATTGAAATTTGATTATAACTTTGTAAAATCGCCCATTTGTGGATTTTGGTCAATTTCATTTGGAATTTGGAAACACTTTCTTCAGAAGTTGTAGAGAATTGAATTTCCTATAAAAATTCATGAGATTTGAATTTTCCGGCAAAAGGGCTATTTATTGTGAATTATTGAAGTTCAAGTTCAAAATAATTGATTTTTGGAAGTTTAAAATAATTTAAATAAGAAAAACGTTTTTAAATGTTTTTGGGCATCTTTAACATGTGTTGATGGCTGAGATCAGATTGTCTAGATGGGCGTGAGAATTTATTAAATATATTAATATTATATTAAATTTTCTGCTTTTGTGTTCTAAGCAATTTCTATAAATAGGTCTTGGGTTAGAATTGAAAATCACACCGTAAACCGAAGTTTTCTCTCTCTATATTATCGAGCGTATTCTTGTGAGTATTTTGAGTATACTTTGAGTATTGCTATCTGGTTGCAAGTTCAAGTCATAGCTTTATATCCTGTTTTTCCAATAGAAGATCTTGTCTTTTCGAGGTAAGGGATATTATTTTTTTCGTAAATGATATTATTTCTTCAATATCATTATCTTTGAAATATTGATCTGAAGTTTTTATCAAATTTGCAATTTTTGGTGTCTGAGTTACTTATTCACGTACTGGCCTATTCACGATATCTGACTATTTATTCACGAATCACGACACTATTCATCGAAAAATGAAAATTTTTCTTTTCATCCGAAATATCTATTCGGATACTAGCTTTGATTGTATCCATGTTTTGATCATTCTTGAATTTTTACACCACTATGATTATTTTTGAGGTATTTTTGGACGTGGATAAAACAAAGTACGAATCCTTAATCCTTAATCCTTGTCATTTTGTTTCACTGGATTCGTTTCTTTAAAAAATATTTTCATCATCCTCGGTCTTAAATGATGATATTATTGAATATCTTTGGCACAGAGTGCAAAGATGAATGATTTATGATGAATATCTTTGGCCCGTAGTGCAAAGATGAATGATTTCGATGAATATCTTTGGCCCGTAGTGCAAAGATGAACAGTGTTTAGATGAACATGACAATCGGTGAATGTCCTCGCCTCAAAGTGCAAGGATGAATATTTGATCCCGATATATATTGATTGATGTTACGAGGATAAAAATAGATTTATGAACTTTAAAATTCATACATGAAGAGATAGTAGTTTGCATTCTCTACTTAACTCTTCTAATGAATTATTATTTCATTGCGAATATTGATTTAAAACTTGTTGTCTATTGTATTCTATTATATTTTTCCTGTTGAAGACTAACGATAATTTGTTGTATATTATCTTAGTCATAATATTCTTCTTGGGGCTAGTTGAGCTCACCCTTTTCCTTTTTGTTCCATTTTTCTTCTCTCGGGAGGCGAGAATGTAGTAGTACTAGTCGGGGTATGGAATAAAGGTTCTAGAAAGAGTTGTTTAGTAGTCCTCACCATTTTTGTAAAATAATGTATAAATAATTGTGATGAGGATTTATTTGAGTATGTATATTGTCTGAAGACAATAATTGTTTTTTTAAACTCACAAGATATATATGTTGTCGTATTTTGCACGACAAATGTATTAATAAAGTTGTAGTTATTTACGTACCATGTATTTGGCGACTTCGAGAATGGGTTGGATGGAATGGACCTATTTTGGGGTGTCATGACCATCATCTGGACCGTCTCCGCTCCCCAACTACTCCCAGCTATATTCTCATTTCCTAAAGAGAACAATGAAAGCAAAGGGTGAGCTCAACTAGCCCAAAGAAGAAATATTATGACTAAGATAATGCGTATTAAGTTATCGTTAGCCTTCAACAATGTTAAACTGATAGAATATAATAGACAATAAGTTTAACTGCAGCGGAACAAGCAATCCATTAGAAGAGTCAAGTAGAACATGATATCTACTATCTTCTATGATTTAAAAAGATTTTCATCAACTTTATCGCTGAGACTCAGCTTAATAAATAAACCAAATCATCGAATCATCCATGCACCACAGCCAAGGATATTCATGTAATCATCAATGGTCATGACTATACCGAATAATCCCTGGTCATAATCATACCAACAACTGTCCATCAATGAACTACAGGCCAATGAGGACTTTTACCACATCATTTGTAACATTACGGGTCATAATTATACCGAATGATCCCTGGTCATAATCATACCAATCAACCGTTCATCTATGCAAGTAAGCCAAAGATGACTTTCATCACAATATAAGCATGAGGATGATGACAATGATATAAGAATTCAATTAAAAGAAACAAATGATAAATTTTTAAAGATTTATAATTTAATTTATCCAAAATTCAATAATGTTTAAATTGCCAACATGATAGTGCTTTGTGGAGTAAAATTCAAGAATGATATTGTATCAAAAATAATTTGGACCGAAAAAAATTAATTTTTGTCATGAATAGTACTTTGGGTGAATAGTACCCGGATGAATAGTACTTCGGGAAAAGTACCCCGTGAATAGTACTCATCAATAGTACCTCGTGAATAGAACTTTGTGAATAGTACCGTATAAATGAATAATACTCATGGAAAGTACTCCGGCATGAAAAGCTTAAAATTTAACAAGAATGTGCAGAAAATATCCTTGTGAAACGATACTAGATGAAGCGCAAATTTCAAGGATATTCTACTAATTTCACGGAGTATAGAAGCAATACTTTAACAAGATAAGGATATAATCAAGAATACAAGATGAAATAATATTACTCACATACTACAGAGTATGGAAGAAAATATTATTCCTACGAATACTGAACAAAATAATATCCCTTACCTCATAAAAAGAGATTGGATCTTTGGAATAAAGGAGATAGCGAACTTCTTTTTTCTCTCTCTAGCTTCTCTCTATAAATGCTCTTATGAGTCTTAGTGAATTGGTGAGAATGAAGGAAGAATGAGTTTCTATTTATAGAAAAATATAGTTTTGATAATTGCCTGTTTTGGGGCTCGAAATATTACAGTATAATACCTTCATCTTTTCCTTCATTTTTAATTTAGTCCTGCAAGTATTATCAAACTTGTACCACCTCCCCTAATAGTATATCATGTGAATTAATAGTACAATCATGTGAATCAAAAGTTCAATCATGTGAAAAAAATAATTACAGTATAATACCTTCATCTATACCTCTATTTTTAATTTAGTCATGCAAGTATTATCAATTTTGCACCACCTCCCCTAATAGTACATGCATGTGAATCAATAGTACACACATGTGAACAAATAGTTATAAGCATGTGAATTAATAGCAATTAATTGCTCATTTATCTGATTAATTACCCGATTGGTCAATATAACCTCCAGACATCTATTATTATCGAAATAGATGTCGATTTCCACTAACACTAAAAATCCCAACACAATGGAGCTATCAATTTCATCTTTAATCAACACGAACTTATTCATCATTAATATTATAACTCATAATATTTAACAACCAATTCGTTCTCAGGAAAGAGGGGACTTTCCGATAAGGATTTCTCCTTATTGGCGCGCAATTAGATGACCAAACCTCTCCTTGACAGAACTTCTAGACATTGTCAATATTGTAAATAATAATATGAATAACTTTGTAGTCTCAATTATTGATTTAATAATATAAAATATTATACAGATGATACTGTGACAATAATTGAATCAATAATATGATAGATATGATACAACAATTACTGTAGCAATAATTGAGTATAATTGAGTGACTTATCACGTAAGCATCAATAATCAATATCGTATATGCTACTAGACACGGAAAGCGGGTCAGTCGGCCTGAAACGGTAGGACCAAAATAATAGGGTTTTGGTGGGCTAGATTAAGCGACGTATTGGTCGGTTAGGTAGGTAAACCCGGGCTTGAGCTTTTTTTTTTTTTTTAAACCTGTACATCACAATTCACAAATTTCATAATAATATTTTAATTGTAATCAATCATTCTGCCTTGTCTCCACTTCTTTCTAGAGAAAGTTTAGTTGTTGTAACATTTTAGTATTTAGTTACATACAATGATTGATAAATGTCAAATGATAAAGACATAAAGTACACATTCAAATTTTAAACCAAGACAACAACTCAAAGAATCAAGATGTCACCATCAAGGCATCAAGCCATCAACAGAAATAAGCTCCAAAGTCCAAATGCATATTTGCAATCCAAAGTCCAGACTCTAAATGCATACTTGCAATCCCATCTGAAACCAAAGGTACATGATCAATTAACTTTATTCAGAAATTTTCAAATAATCAAGTCTTGAACCATCTATGTTAAACAAGGAGAGGTTATCCATAGGACCACAACCAACAACAGTTATTATGAAAAACTATATGCTACCTTGAATACTATTTTACTTTAAGAAACAAGAAAAGACATTATGAAAAAAAAAACACATTGATATCAAAGGATTGTGGGGTTTAATAAATATGTATACCACCAGGAACTTTAGTTGTTGAATCAGGTAACACTGCATTTGTAAACCATCTACATTTGTAAACACATTGCATTTGCACAGAATCGGGTAACATTACATTATGCCACATTGTTGCCTTTGTTCATATTTTATAAACCATCTATTACATTTATTTATAAGATCTGCGCATATCTAAGTGGGTTATTTACATTTATTACATTTATTTACAAGATCTACATTTGTAAACACATTGCATTTGCACAGAATCAAGTAACATTACAACTAGAACCAACATGGCAACATGGATAAAAAAGATAGAATTTTATTCAAAAGATAGAACCAACATGGCAACATGAACCAACATTACAACAAGATCTCTGGTTAGCAGCCCCTCTTTTGTTCATGAAAAACTATTTTAAAAAAAGATAGAATTTTATTCAAATGTTGTTCAATTAGAACCAACATGGCAAGTGGCAACATGGATAAAGAGGGGCAGAGGGCTCAAATCATACACTTGTATAAGCACCGAGACCGCACGGACTGCACTCTTCTACAACTTCAATAGGGAGGGGAGATGATATATAAACTAAGTGCAAGTGGTTAAATGTGAATAATATTTAACAAAGCATTCAATTCTAGTAAAAAAATAAAGAAATAGTCCATAAAAAATAAAGTACTTACTAGTGAGTAATGTCTAGTCACTCCTTGTAATTTTGCCCATATTAGAACCCTTTGACTCTTGATTTGCAACTAGCGGTACCAAAAGTTGGTCGTCCGTTAGCCCATCATCTACATTTAAAATGCCAATTTAAAATATCATTAGTTCAATACCCAAAATTAAACTAAAAAGCTACAATTAAACTAATAATATTTACAACTAGAACAAACCTTGTATTTCATATCCACAAATCCAATTACGTCCACAAATTAATGCTTGTGCATTATCTAGTAGAAGCGAACTATGATATTTTGTGAGAACTTTTGCTCCAATGCTAAAGGTCGACTCCGAAGCGACCGTTGTAATTGGAATTGATAAGATATCATATGCCATATTCGTTAGTATTGGATATCTATAATAAAGGTATAAAACTAGTCATTAGTCATGTATCAAATAAAGGTATAAAACTAGAATAAAAAATAAGGATTGAGTACCTCTCCAAAAGTTTTTTCCATTCTTCTAGAATATTAAAAGAAGATTTGTTAGTGACGATTTTCTCTTCTAAGTATTGTTCCAATTCTGTTCTTGTTGATGTAGTACCTTGCACTTCCCTCACAAACTCCTATTCAAAAGTTCATCAAAATAAATATGCAATATAGATAAATATGCAAAAAATTAAAAATTTTATAATACATGAAAACTTTACTTACATCAAACTCATCATCACTATGTTCGCCCATGTTAGTGGTAGCAATAGTTGAAGTCCTTACACCATCTTGAGGTTGTTGTGAACCATCTTTTGACAACTCAATTGCATATTCCATGAACAAAGATTTCATAGCATCCACAATTTTTTCTACTTTTCTATTTATAACATACTCATCCGTCTCAAATTTTTTCAATTTAAATTTGACAAATTGCACCTTATACCTTGGGTCAAGAATAGTAGCTATGGACAAGATAACAACATAGTCGTTCCAATATTTGTCAAACTTTGGCAACATCTCATTTGCCATGTTTCTAATTACCTCAATCTCACAAGACTTATTAAACATCAAAAGTTCTTTTATCCTCAACACATGTAAGAAAAAAACAGATTTCTTTGTTGGATAACTCGCTCCCTAAAAAAAGTTTTGTAATTTTCCAAAATGGTTTCAAAAATGTAGTGATAGCTTGTGCTTATTTCCCACTCATCATTCGATGGACAAGTGTAAGATGATTCAACCATGGCATATTGAAAGAATACATCTTTAAATTTCAGAACACTATCAAGCATCTCCCATATAGAATTCCATCTAGTCACACAATCCAAACGCAAACCCGATTCTACGAACACAAGCAATTGTTCACAACATGTAACAAACTTTAATAATCTACTTTCAGATCCCTTAATATATTTGACACTCTCTCTAATTTTGCGTAAAGGTTCACTTGCAATTTTCAAACCATCTTGAACAATGAGATTTAATATGTGAGCAGAACACTGAACATGGAAAAAACTACCATTGCAAAGCAAGTTTCCTCTCAAATAAGCCTTCAAGAAATTTTGCATGTTGTAATTGTTTGTTGCATTATCTAAAGTGATAGAAAAGATCTTTTTTCATTTCCCCAATCCTTTAAAAACTCAAAGATTTTTTCGATAAAAGAGTACTTAGACGTATGTGGTGGGAAATGATGAAATTTATAATCCTACTGTGCAACACACAATCATGATCAATAAAGTGAGCGGTTAGACAAATATAACCCTCACTAGTACCGGACGACCACAAATCGGAAGTGAGACAAATTCTACAGCAGATGTTCTCAAACGCACGTTTCAATTTTGCTTTCTCAAGCTTATAAATTTTAATACAATCAGCTTTGGCAGTGTTTCTAGTATACAATTTCACATCCAGATTCAAATAGTTATGCACTCTTCGTAATCCTTCATGTTCAACAATCAAGAATGGATAGTTATGCATCATAATTGCTTCAGCCATTTTATCCCTATAAATGAGCTGACTAAATTTTCTATAAAGCATTTTTCCTTCATGATCTAGATGCATTTGAGTCACATTTTGATTAACTAAACTGGGACATGACTTTTAATGTGCATGCAAATTTCTAGTCCCATGAGAACTACCACCATCTCCAATAGCATAACTTTTTGTGCATGTTTTACAATATACTCTTAACTTTTTGGTTGAAGGATTTACCTTTTTTTCATATTGATTCCAAATTGAACTTTCTTCCCTTCATTTTCTCTTCGAATTATCAATAGGTTGTGTCAAATTGTCCGAGCTTTCAACTCCCCCATCAATCAAATCAATTGTTACACGATCCCGTCGATCCATAAGAACTCTACAAACAAAAAATATTTTTAGCCACTAATTCATACATACATCAAATAAAAAATGTAAAATGCAATGCAAGTATGCAACATAGAAAGTAAAATGTAAGTGAATAAGGTAATTCACTAATTTAGTAACACACTTCGATTATTTGTCTATAAAATCTTATTTATCAACACAAATATCGCTAGATTCAACTCTTAGCGATTAATCATATCACATTTCATTTTGAATAATTTTGAGTCTTTGACAAGCATGAATTGAAGAAACATGCTAAAAAATAAAATACCCACCACAAGCATGAATTGAAGAAACATGCTACAATCAAATACCCACCACAAGTCCACAAGTTTTAAAATTTTGACCAAACACAGTAGCACTAAAGAAGAATCTGGTTCTCAAATAACCTGGTCAAAACTGCCCTTTCATCCCAAATTTAAAAAAAACAATTTGCTTTTCAAATCAAAAATAACTAGAAAGTCTAGAATCCTCCAGTTATATACTCCCAATTCAGGTCCACATATCTATTCATATATACTCCAAAAGTCTACACTTATGTTTTCATGTACAAAGATATACAAAAAGTAAACCTGAAACTCACGAAAGCATCAATTGAAGAAAGAACGAGAATTCATGAGAAAAAAATCTAAAGTGATAGAAAAACTTGGGTCATGAGTTCCTCTGCTCTACATCTAACAAAAGCTTAATTGAAGAAAAGAAGCCATCAAATTCATGATCTACATTGCCTACATCTAACAAAAGCTTGATTTTATACAAGTTTATAGGAACAAATTCATTAAGGATAACTCTCAAACGAAAAATTAAAAAACCAAAAAGTGAAGACTGAAAAATGAAGAGAAAACTACCTGTAGGCTGTAGAGAAGAAGAAGCTACACAGACACAGAGTCGTTAGTCGGCGTCTCGGCGACTCTCAGAAGTCAGACCAACTAGACTCTCGTCAGTCGTCACTCTCCGGCTCTCCGCTCTCGCCAGTCGCCAGTCGGCGGTTGCCTTGGTCTCTCTCTCACTTCTCAGTTTCAGATCTGAGATCTAGATGAGAGTATGAGATTAGAACTAGATCTACAAAGCGTCTAGTGAGTCTGAGAGGGTGAGAGTTGATTTTCTAGAACAGTCAAACTGAAGTGAGTCTGTGAGTGTAGGCGTGTAGCACAACACATGACATCCTTAGCTGAATAAAGGTTTTTTTTAAAGTGTTGGGCGCCCACAGGCGAGCTCTCATTGGGCCGGGCCAAAAAGGCCCAAATTTTAATGGGCCAAAAAAATGAAGCCCATAGCCCAATTTTTTTGGTGATGGCCCGGCCAATTTCATGAACTTTTGCTGCTTTTTGCCGTCTCTATGTGTTACTATGCAACCACGCGTATTACTGTACTTTTACTACCGGGTAGTTCAACAGTTTAATGGTAAAACTTTCGCCGTCATTTTTTAACTACGACAATACTTCCGTTGTGGGGTCCACCAATGATTGTGTCGTCGTAAGAATATTCCCTGTTAAAACTAATATTCCCCGACCAATCGAATATTTTATAACAACTTTCTTACTTTGCTAAATTTGTAAATATTAACCACAACTATAACATTATATTATATCCACACCATAATATATATTTCGAGAAAATTTAATCTTTATTCATAAAATTTGGGGTCTTACAACCTTCCCTTCTTATGAAATTTCGTTCTCGAAATTAGGGTGCATACCTAGTATGTCGAAGAGGTGAGGATACCTTGACTTCATCTCAGATTCTAACTCCCAGGTCATTTCCTCCACATCGTGGTGTCTCCACAAAATTTGACCTGAGGTATAACCTTAGAACAGAATATGATCCTTCTTACCCAAGATTTTAACAGGTATCTCTTCATACGTTAAATCTTCCTCTATCTTGTTTGGTTCTAATTCAATAATGTGGTTCGGGTCTTTCACATATTTACGTAACATAGATATGTGGAAAACGTTATGAACACGAAACATGCTTGGCGGTAAGACGAGTCTATAGGCCACAGTTCCTACTCGTTCGAGGATTATAAATGGGCCAATGAATCGAGGATTGAGCTTTCCTCTTTTTCCAAATCTCGTAACTCCTTTCCATGGAGCAACACGTAACAACACATGATCTCCAATATTGAATTCCACGTCCTTTCGATGAAGATCAGCATAACTCTTTTGTCGATCTTGTGAGGTTTTTATACGTTGTCGGATTGTTTGAATCTTTTTCGTAGTCATACGTACCAACTCTGGTCCCAACAACGTTGCTTCACCCACCTCATCTCAGCATACTGGAGAACGATACTTTATTCCATACAACGCCTCAAATGGACCCATGCCAATACTTGCTTGGTAACTATTGTTGTAGGAAAACTCCACCAATGGTAAGAACTTGTCCCAACTTCCCTTGAAGTCAAGGACACAGAGTCTTAATAAATCTTCAAGAGTTTGAATAGTCCTTTCCGACTGCCCGTCCGTTTGAGGATGATATGCCAAACTAAATCGTAAATTCGTGCCCATAGTTTTTTGCAAACTAACCCAAAATCTTGAAGTGAATCTTGGGTCTCGATCATAAAATATGGATACTAGCATACCATGAAATCTTACAATCTCGTTTATGTACATACTGGCAAGACGTTCAAGTGTATAAGTTTCTCATATCGATAAGAAATGAGCAGACTTGGTCAATCTATCAACAATGATCAGAATCGCATCTATGCCTTGAGAAACCTTGGGAAGACCAGTATCGAAATCCATGGTAATGTGCTCCCACTTTCATTCTGGAATTTCAAGTGGTTGCAATGGACCTTTTGACACTTGATGCTCCGCCTTGACTCATTGACAAGTTAGACACCTTGAGATAAACCCCGCTATCTCTCTCTTCATATTGCTCCACCAAAATGTATGTCGAAGATCATGATACATTTTGGAACTCCCAACATGGATTGCAAAGGG
Organism: Panax ginseng; assembly: GCA_020205605.1. NCBI lineage: Eukaryota > Viridiplantae > Streptophyta > Magnoliopsida > Apiales > Araliaceae > Panax > Panax ginseng. The sequence continues at coordinate 873,027 of CM035149.1, read as the reverse complement.
TGTGTTGTGCACCTCCATCATGATTCTATACTTCAAGTCATAATCGTTAGGAACACAAAGTCTGGAGTTGACTCGAAGTATTCCTTCTTCATCGATTCTTGCTTCCGAAATAGCACCTTCTTGCACTTTCTTCTTCATACGCATAAGCTCCAGTGTGCCGTAGAGCTTGAAAGCGACTTTTAACTTTATCGATTAAAGTTGGTTCTACTCAGATATTCGCCATCATCACATGGGTCCCTGGAGTCTTTAACTCTATCTTCATCCTTTGTAAGTCATACAAAATGGCTCTTTGTGTGACCCCCCCAAAACAGGTATACATCACCCATCTTGAGTCGCCAGATACACACTACATAATACAACTATAAACTTCTTTTATACAACTGTCGTGTAAAATACGACAAAACATAGCTAAGAGTTTAAACACGAATATTGTCTTCTAGATAATATCCACAATCAATAGAGTCCTCATTATAATTATTATCACACTATTTTATAAAAATAGTGAGGACTACTATAGCCACCATCTTGGACCGTCACTCCGTTTCCCGACTAGTCCCTGCTACGTTCTCATTTCCTGAAGAGAACAATGAAAGAAAAAAGGTGAGCCAGTAAGAAATATTATGACTAAGATAATGCAGAATAAATTATCATTAGCCTTCAATAGTATAACAACTGATTGAATACAATAGACAACAAGTTTTAGATCAACAACTGCAGCGGAATAAGCAATCCATTAGAAGAGTCAAGTAGAGCATAATGTCTACTATCTCTTCTAGATTAAAAGTCCATCGTTAATATTTCATTCCTGTAATACTCAACAACAGTTCTTTGTTATACCCAAGACAAAAAGAACTATCATCACCTATCTTCACCTAAACCACCAAAGATTATAGTTAAATCCACAATTCATATTTATAATCATATAAATTAACAGTTTCTCCTTACCACAAAGGCTTATAAAAAACGTTTACTCAATATCCTTACCCCAAAGGCTAAAGATATTCAAATGTAATAACAATGATCATACAAATCAGTTGTCTACCTTTATACTACGGGCCAAAGATATTCAACTATAAAACCAATGGTCATGATCATATCAATCAATTATCTGTCAGTGCACTACGACCAAAGACATTCAACTGTTAACTAATGGTCATGATCCTGCCAATCACATCATTGAATTATCCATGCACTACGGGCCAAGGATATTCATTATTATCACCAGTGGTTATGATCATGTCATACACCTGTCCATCTTTGCACGTAAGCCAAAAATATATAACTATAAAACCAATAATCAACACTCCATCTTTGCACGTAAGCCAAAGATGACTTTTATCATAATATAAGCATGAGGATGATGACAATGATATAAGCATTAATCAAACGAAATCAAAGATAAATATTAAAGACTTTAAATTTATCCAGAGTTTAAAAATATCCAAAGTGTCAACATGATACTACTTTGTGGAGTAAAATTCAAGAATAATATTCATGTACCAAAAATAATTTGGACAAAAAAGAAATATATTTTTCGGATAAATAGTACCCCGCAATAGTACCCTATGAATAGTACTTAGGGAATAGTACCTCGTGAATAGTATCCCGACATGAAAATTACCCCAAATATCGGAGTGAATAATATTCGGGTGAATAGTAATTTGGGTGAATAGTAACTCATGAATAGTACTCCAACACAAAAAATGCCCTGAATACCCGAGTGAATAATACTAGAGTGAATAGTAACCGGGTGAATAGTAACTCATAAAAAATACCAAAGAAAATGATATTCCATGACGAGTACAAAAGAAATGATATCTCATACGAGTATAATAGAATATACGAAAGCTAAATGAATTTTCACCATCAATGCGAAAGAATCAACGTGACAGATCATTTCCACAATTTAATAAAGAATGAAAACAAAGGATCATTCACCATGCATGCGGTAATCCACATAGACAAAGTTATTCCAATGAATAATAAAGAATGGAATAACAAAGAATTCACCATGTGCGATGCGATAGCCTTGCATGAAAGTTATTCCCAATGTAATGAATAATAAAGAATGAAACCAGGTGTCATGCGTAATCCGCATGCATGCGAAATATTCCAACATAATATTAAAGAATGGAATAACAACAGAATTCACTAGGCATGCGATAAACCGCACAGGCAGGTTATTCCAACAAAATAATAAAGAATGAAATAACAGAAGAATTTCACCATGTATGCGGTACTTCGCATAGACAGGTTATTCTAATATAATAATAAAGAATGGAATAACAAACCTTATGAGTATTGAAAGAAAATAACTCTCTTCATGAATACAAAAGAATAATACCCCTTACCTCAAAAGAAGATTGGATCTTTGGAATAGTGAGGAGTAATGACTTCTCTTCTTCTTTCTCTATATAATTTCTCTCTATAATAATTGCTCTATAGCTTTAGTGAATTGGTGAAAAATAATGAAGGAATGAGCTTCTATTTATAGGAAAATATAGTTTCGATAATTGCACATTTTGGGACTCGAAATATTACAGTATAATACCTTCCTCTTTTCCTTCATTTTTAATTTAGTCCTGTAAGTATTATCAAACTTGCACCACCTCCCCTAATAGTAAATCATGTAAATCAATAGTAAATCATGTGACTCAATAGTTCTAATCATGTGAAAATACGAATTACAGTATAGTACCTCCATCTATACCTCTATTTTTAACTTAGTCATAGAAGTATTATCAATCTTGCACCAACTCCACTAATAGTAAATGAATGTGTATCAATAGTACACACATGTGAACAAATAGTTATAATCATGTTAATTAATAGCAATTAATTGCTCATTTATCCGATTAATTATCCGATAACTTCTAGACATCAATTATTATCGAAATAAATGCCGATTTCCACTAACACTAATAATTCCCACATAATGGAACTATCAATTTCATCTTTAATCAGCACGAACTTATTCATCATTAATATTATAACTCACAATATTTAACAACCAGGTCATTCCCAGGAAAGAGGGGGCTTTCCGATAAGGATTTCTCCTTATTGGCGCGCAATTAGGTGACCAAACCTCTCCTTGACAGATCTTCTATACATTGTCAGTATTGCAAATAATAATATGAATAACTTTGTCGTCTCAATTATTGATTTAATAATATAAAATATTATGCAGATGATATTGCGACAATAATTGAATCAATAATCTGAGAGATATGATGCGATAATTACTGTAGCAATAATTGAGTATAACTGAGTGACTTCTCATGTAAGCATCAATAATCAATACCGTGTGCTACTATGCAACCACGCGTATTACTGTACCTTTATCACCGATTATTTTATGATAACTTGTTTACTTTGAAAAATTTTCAAATATCACCATTAACTTTAATCTTTTATCAATTTAACCATTTACTAAATAGAATAATTATAAAAAAATTGAATACTTTTATTTCATAAAATTCGGGATCTTACAATCTCTCCTCCTTATGAAATTTCGCCCTCGAAATTTACGTACGTACCTGGTATTCGAAGAGATGAGAATACCTTGCTTTCTTTTCGGATTGTACCTTCCCGATTATATCCTCTGTATCATGATTATTCCATTGCTCATCTCCTGTATTTTAGATATCATTCTAGAATATAGTTTCAAAATAAAGGTTAATTGGCATGCCGCATATTAGCCCTATACTCTGACCGACCAATTAAATACCAAATAAACTTAGGTAGGTCATACTAGCGAAGAAATTCCCCGTCTCTCCCGTCCTAGTTCTTGTCTCACATCTCAGCCAGGGATCATATCCCTAAGCTTTGATACCAATTGTGACGCCCCCAAAATAGGTATACATCACCCATCTTGAGTCGCCAGATACACACTACAAAATACAACTATAAACTTCTTTTATACAACTGTCGTGTAAAATACGACAAAACATAGCTGAGAGTTTTAATACGAATATTGTCTTCTAGATAATATTCACACTCAATGGAGTCCTCATTATAATTATTATCACACTATTTTATAAAAATAGCGAGGACTACTATAGCCACCATCTCGGACCGACACACTCTGCTTCCCCATTAGTCCATTTACGCTCTCATTTCTGAAGAGAACAATGAAAGCAAAAGGGTCAGCTCAACTAACCCAGTAAGAAATATTATGACTAAGATAATGCAGAATAAATTATCCTTAGCCTTCAACAGTATAACAACTGATAGAATACAATGGACAACAAGTTTTAGAACAACAACTGCAGCGGAATAAGCAATCCATTAGAAGAGTCAAGTAGAGCATAATGTCTACTATCTCTTCTTGATTAAAAGTCCATCGTTAATATTTCATTCCTGTAATACTCAACAACAGTTCTTTGTTATACCCAAGACAAAAAGAACTATCATCACCTGTCTTCACCTAAACCACCAAAGATTATAGTTAAATCCACAATTCATATTTATAATCATGTAAATCAACAGTTTCTCCTTGCCACAAAGACTTAATAGAACGTTTACTCAACATCCTTACCCCAAAGGCTAAATATATTCAAATGTAATAACAATGATCATACCAATCAGTTGTCTACCTTTGCACTACGGGCCAAAGATATTCAACTATAAAACCAATGGTCATGATCATACCAATCAATTGTCTGTCAGTGCACTACGGCCAAAGACATTCAACTATTAACTAATTGTCATGATCCTGCCAATCACATCATCGAATTATCCATGCACTACAGGCCAAGGATATTCGTTATTATCACCAGTGGTTATGATCATGTTATACACTTGTCCATCTTTGCACATAAGCCAAAGATATATAACTATAAAAGCAATAATCAACAGTCCATCTTTGCACGTAAGTCAAAGATGACTTTCATCATAATATAAGCATGAGGATGATGACAATGATATAAGCATTAATCAAACGAAATCAAAGATAAATATTAAAGACTTTAAATTTATCCAGAGTTTAAAAATATCTAAATTGTCAACATGATACTACTTTGTGGAGTAAAATTCAAGAATAATATTCATGTACCAAAAATAATTTGGATAGAAAAGAAATATATTTTTCGGGTAAATAGTACCCTATAAATAGTACTTAGGGAATAGTACCTCGTGAATAGTACCCCGACATGGAAAGTACCCCAAATACCCGAGTGAATAATATTTGGGTGAATAGTAATTTGGGTAAATAGTAACTCGTGAATTGTACCCTGGCATGGAAAGTACCCCAAATACCCGAGTGAATAATACTAGAGTGAATAGTAATCGGGTGAATAGTAACTCGTAAAAAAAATACCAAAGAAAATGATATTCCATGACGAGTACAAAAGAAATGATATCTCATACGAGTATAATAGAATATACGAAAATACAAATGGATTTTCACCCGCCATGCGGTAATTCACGTAGACATATCATTTTCACAATTTAATAAAGAATGAATACAAAGGATCATTCACCATGCATGCGGTAATCCACATGTATGCATTATTCTAACGTAATAATAAAGAATGGAATAACGTAAGAATTCACCATGCATGCGATAGATCGCATGCATAAAAGTTATTCCCAACGTAATAATAAAGAATGGAACCGGTCATGCGTAATCCGCATGACGGTGATATTCCAACGTAATAATAAAGAATGGAACCGTGTCATGCGTAATCAAGATGCATGAATATTCCAACGAGAATATTAAAGAATGGAATAACAACAGAATTCACTGGGCATGCGATAATCGCATGCATGTGTTATTTTCAACAGAATAATAAAGAATGGAATAGACAGGTTATTCTAACATAATAATAAAGAATGGAATAACAAACCTTATAAGTATTGAAAGAAAATAACTCTCTTCATGAATATGAAAGAATAATACCCCTTATTGAAAGTAGTATGCACACAAGCCAATCATGTTTGATGATAAAGCATATACTTTGTAACAATCTTATTCATTTATTAATAATAAGTATTAATTAAAGGCTTTTAATTATCTACATGATGTTATTTTATAATATGTGATAAACCCATAGTTTTAAGCAATACTTTTAGAATAATGATGATGATCATTCTAATGAGATCTAAATTCTTAGAAAGCTTAAAACTAAAATAGTTCCCAATCGTTGGATTACTAAATTGAGGATTAGTGAATCCGGATAGATTGGTACATACGTTGCTTGCTCATTGGATGAGGATGATTGATCTCATGATTATTTGTGTGGAGACACTAAAGCAAGTATGTAGGTGCTTATTAGAGAATAAATTCACTGAACGTGGCTCGCTAAGGAATACCTAATGCAGTTTTACTTGCCTGTCAATAGGAATTCTTGTAGTGATAGTAGTATAAGTGATCCTTAGACTTGAGATCATCATAGTATCTTGTGGCTGATGAGTTATACTTTGAATTATTCCTTAAGACGTTTAGGGTATATCAAATGGTATGCTTGGGTATAATAAGTTGTACATGGAGTGTAAGACCCCAACTTTTATGAATAAAGAATTTTTTTCTTGAAATATATTTTTGAATATTATTATGTGGATTTGATATAATGTTATAGTTGTGGGTAATATTTACAAATTTTACGAAGTAAGCAAGTGGTTAAATAATATTCGATTGGTAGGAGAATATTTGTTTTAATAGGGAATATTCGTACGACGGCACAATCATTGGTGGACCCCACAACGGAAGTATTGTCTTAGTTAGAAAATGACATAATTATCTTTTTATAAAAATAACGGCGAAAGTGTTACCGTTAAAACTGTTGAACTACCCGGTAGTAAAAGTACAGTAATACGCGTGGTTGCATAGTAGCACACGATATTGATTATTGATCCTTACGTAAGAAGTCACTTAGTTATACTCAATTATTGCTACAGTAATTGATGCATCATATCTCTCATATTATTGATTTAATTATTGTCACAGTATCATCTGCATAAAATGATATATTTATTAAATCAATAATTGAGACGATAAAGTTATTCATATTATTAAATTACAATATTTACAATGTCTAGAAGTTCTGTCAAGGAGAGATTTGATCATCTAATTGCGCGCCAATAAGGAGAAATCCTTATCAGAAAGCCCCCTCTTTCCTAATAACGACCTGGTTGTTAAATATTGTGAATTATAATATTAATGATGAATAAGTTCGTGTTGATTAAAGATGAAATTTATAGTTCCTTTGTGTTGGAATTATTAGTGTTAGTGAAAATTGACATTTATTTCGATAATAATTGATGTCTGGAGGTTATATTGACCAATCGGGTAATTAATCGGATAAATGAGCAATTAATTATTATTAATTCGCATGATTATACCTATTTGTTCACATGTGTGTAATATTGATTCACATTCATTTACTATTAGGGGAGTTGGTGCAAGATTGATAATACTTGCATGACTAAGTTAAAAATGGAGGTATAGATGGAGGTACTATACTGTAATTCGTATTTTCACATGTCTAGAACTATTGATTCACATGATTTACTATTGAATCACATTATTTACTATTCGGGGAGGTGGTGAAAGTTTGATAATACTTGCAGGACTAAATTAAAAATGAAGAAAAAGAGGAAGGTATTATATTGTAATATTTTGAGCCCCAAAATGTGCAATTATAAAAACTATATTTGTAAGACCCCGAATTTTATGAAATAAAAGTATTTAATTTTCTTATAATTATTATTTTATTCCGTAAATAATTAAATTGATAAAGGGTTAAAGTTAAGGGTGATATGTGAAAATTTTTGCAAAGTATGCAAGTTGTTATAAAATATTCATTTGGTCGGGGAATATTCGTTTTGTCGGGGAATATCCGTACGACGGCACAATCATTGGTGGACCCTACAACGGAATTATTGTCGTAGTAAGAAAATGACAGAATTATCTTTTTATAAAAATAACGGCGAAAGTGTTACCGTTAAAAACTGTTGAACTACCCGGTAATAAAAGTACAGTGATACGCATGGTTGCATAGTAGCACACGGTATTGATTATTGATGCTTACGTAAAGAAGTTACTCGTTATACTCAATTATTACTTTCTACATGAATTCTTTGCATCATATTTCTCATGTTATTGATTCGATTATCACACAAAGATCATCTACATAATATGATATATTATTAAATCAATAATTGAGACGACAAAGTTATTCATATTATTAAATTACAATATTTACAATGTCTAGAAGCTCACGAGGAGAGGTTTGGTCACCTAATTAAGGCGCTTGATAGAGAGAAATCCTTATTGAAAGCCCCATCTTTCCTGGGAACGACCTGGTTGTTAAATATTGTGAGTTATAATATTAATGATGAATGTTATTAAAAATCGAAGTTGAGTTCAGAGTTGAATTTGGAGACGCAGACGTGATATTTGCGTCCGGAGCGATGAAATTAGTAGAAATAGACTATAAACACAAATTTACTAGGGTGGACTTTTTGGTCAAAAAAGTTAACAGTTGACTTTTTCGAAAAAAGTCAAACTTTAAAAATAAAATTTTTGAGAAAAATAGTTCCATTGTGTTGGAATTATTAGTGTTAGTGAAAATCGACCTTTATTTCGATAATAATTGATGTCTGGAGGTTATATTGACCAATCGGGTAATTAATCGAATAAATGAGCAATTAATTGCTATTAATTCACATGATTATAACTATTTGTTCACATGTGTGTACTACTGATTCACATTCATTTACTATTAGGGGAGTTGGTGCAAGATTGATAATACTTGCATGACTAAGTTAAAAATGAAGGTATAGATGGAGGTACTATACTGTAATTCGTATTTTCACATGATTATAACTATTGATTCACATGATTGAACTATTGATTCACATTATTTACTATTAGGGGAGGTGGTGCAAGTTTGATAATACTTGCAGGACTAAATTAAAAATGAAAGAAAAGTTGAAGGTATTATACTATAATATTTCAAGCCCCAAAACGTGCAATTATTGAAACTATATTTTCCTATAAATAGAAGCTCATTCGTCCTTCATTTCTCACCAATTCACTAAAGCTATAAAGCTATTATTATAGAGAAAAATTATAGGGAGAAAGAAGAAGAAAATTCTGCTACCTCTCTACTCCAGTATCCAGTTTCTTTCTAAGGTAAGGGGTATTATTTATTTCGTATTCATGAAGAGAGCTATTGTTATTACATTCCTTATTATTATGTTGGAATAACCTGTCTATGCGAAGTACTGCATACATGGTGAAATTCTTCTATTATTTCATTCTTTATTATTCTGTTGGAATATCCTGTCTGTGCGGATTACGCATATGACCGGTTCCGCTTCTTTATTATTCTCGTTGAATATCCTCATGCATGCGGATTACGCATGACCTGGTTTTATTCTTTATTATTATGTTGGAATAACTTGTCTGTGCGGTCTATCGCATGCCTGGTGAATTCTATTGTTATTCCATTTTTTATTATTCTGTTGGAATATCCTGTCTGTGCCGATTACGCATGACCTAGTTTCATTCTTTATTATTTAGTTGGGAATAACTCATGCATGCGGCATATCGCATGCATGGTGAATTCTTCTATTATTCCATTCTTTATTATTCTGTTGGAATGACCTATCTATGTGGATTACCGCATGCATGGTGAATGATCCTTTGTATTCATTCCTTATTAAATTGTAGAAATGATCTGTCTACGTGGATTACCGCATGGCGGGTGAAAAATCCATTTGCAGTTTCGTAATTTTTTTGACCCTCAAAAATTCTGGAAAAATTTGAAATGATAATTTTATGAGTTTTCTATATTGTGTCCAAAGATGGCGATTTTTGGATGTATAGATTAAGAGTTATGGATTTTATGGGAAAAGACTATTTTAAAAGTAAACTCTTATAACTCCTTGTGGTTAACTCCAAAATTAGTGAAATTATTTTTGGGAGTACATGTATATAACAGAGAGTATACCTTCAAATTTTGAATTTTTGGACAAAAGTACAATTTATAATAAATGTCTAAATATTCGGCAGTTTTGGCCATATGAAAAATAGTAAATGAATTTTAAAAATTCTGAGAAAAATATATGTTCAATATGGGACTATATTCTGCTAAATCCCATAAAAAAATATTTTTGGGACTGATTTGGTATTTTTTATGAAAATGAACTAGTTATGAGTAAATGAATTAAATATGTTATGTAAAGTAAAAAAATGGAAAATAGGATTTTATGGCTTGAGAATCCAATATAGGGTATATGCAGATTTTTGATGAGGGATTTGATCATTGGTGATGAAATCTTATGAGTATGGCATTTTTGAATGATTAAAATGCATTATTTGGTAAAGTGTAAGCAATTAAAATAAATTGTTTATAAGTTTAAGAAGTGATTAAAATATTATTATAATATTAATAATATTAGATTATGAGTTTATTAAGTGATTGATAATATTTGGATAAATTTAAAGTCTTTAATATTTATCCTTGATTTCGTTTGATTATTGCTTATATCATTGTCATCATCCTCATGCTTATATTGTGATGAAAGTCATCTTTGGCTTATGTGCATAGATGGATTTGGTATGATTATGACCATGGATTATTCGGTATAATCATGACTGTAATGAAACGAATGATGTGGTAAAAGTCCTCATTGGCCGGTAGTGCATTGATGGACAATTTTTGGTATGATTATGACCAGGGATTATTCGGTATAGTCATGACCATTGATGATTTAATGAATATCCTTGGCCCGTAGTGCATGGATGATTCGATGATGTGATTTATTTATTAAGTTGAGTCTCAGCGATAAAAAAAAATTTATGAAAACATTTTAAATCATAGAAGATACTAGATATCACGCTTCTCTTGACTCTTCTAATGGATAGCTTTATTCACCGCAGATTAAACTTGATGGCTATTGTATTTTATCGGTTTAACATTGTTGAAGACTAATGATAATTTATTCTGCTATCTTAGTCATAATATTTTCTTCTTGGGCTAGTTGAGCTCACCCTTTCTTTCACCGTTTCTTCAGAAATGAGAATATTATTGGGACTAATGTGGGAACCGGAGTGACTATCGAGATGAATAGCAATAGTAGTCATCACTATTCATTAAATAGTATGATAATAAATGTAATGAGGACTCCATTAAGTGTGGATATTGTCTAGATGACAATATTCTTATTAAAACTCTTAGATTATGTTTTATCGTATTTTAGACGACAGTTGTATTATTAAGTTGTATTTGAATTTTGTACCATGTATTTGGCGACTCAAGATGGGTGATGTATACCTGTTTTGGGGGCGTCACAATATTTTCCTATTCATAGAAGCTCATTTCTTCATTATTCTTCACCAATTCACTCAAGCTATAGAGCAATTATTATAGAGAGAAAGAAGAAGAGTTATGCCTACACTCTACTCCAAAGATCCAGCTTCTTTCTAAGGTAAGGGATATTATTTCTTTCAGATTCATGAAAAGAGCTTACATTATTCCATTCTTTATTATTATGTTGGAATAACTTTGTCTATCGCAAGCACCGCATACATGGTAAAATTCTTCATTATTCCATTCTTTATTATTCATTGGAATATCTTGTCTGCATGCAATTACGCTAGACACGGGTTCCATTCTTTATTATTCATTTGGAATAACATGTCCGTGCGGCCTATCGCATGTATGGTGAATTCTTCATTATTCCATTCTTTATTATTCTATTGGAATATCCTCGTGCAAATGCGGATTACGCTTGAGACACGGTTCCATTCTTTATTATTTTATTGGAATAACTTTTTCTGCATGCGCTTATCGCACGCTTGGTGAATTCTTCGTTATTTAATTCTTTATTATTCGCTTGGAATATCCATGCGTGTGGATTACGCATGTCCCGGTTCCATTATTTATTATTCATTTGGAATATATCGTATGCAATGCGTTCTGCATGACCTTGTTCCATTATTTATTATTCTGTTGGAATAACCTATTTGTGCGATCTATCGCATGCCTAGTGAATTCTTTTGTTATTCCATTCTTTATTATACTCAGTTGGTTAAAGTTTTGGCTTCTATACTCCATGAAATTAGTGGAATATCCTTGATATTTGCGCTTCATCCAGTTTCTTTTCATGAAAATATTCTTCTGAGCATTCTTGAATTTTACTCTACAAAGAAGTATCATATTGATAATTTGGACATTATTGATTTCTGGATAAATTAGATTATAAATCTTTAAAAATTTATTCTTGAACTTGTTTTATTGAATTCCTATATCATTGTCATCATCCTCATGTTTATATTATGTTGAAAGTCATTTGTGGCCTGTAGTGCATAGATGGACTTGGTATGATTATGACCGTGGATTATTCTAAGATAATCATGATCGTAATGTTACAAATGATGTGGTAAAAGTTCTCATTGGCCTGTAGTGCATTGATGGACAGCTTGTTGGCATGATCATGACCATTAATGAATACAAAAATATTCTTGTCCCGTAGTGCATGGATAAATTGTGGTCGTGATACTAAAGAATATCCTCGGCCGGTAGTGCGGGGGTAATTCGATGATGTGGATTATTTATTGTTTGAGTCTCAAATGATAAAAGTGATGAAAACCTTTTAAATCATAGAAGATAGTAGATTTTATTCTCTACTTCACTCTTCTAATGGATTGCTTGTTCATTGCAGCTTAAACTTGATGTTTGTTATATTGTATCGCTTTAAAATCTGTTGAAGCTAACGATAATTTATTCTGCATTATCTTAGTCATAATATTTCTTACTTGGCTAGTTGAGCTCACCCTTTTGCTTTCATTGTTCTCTTCAAGAAATAAGAACGTAGCCGGGACTAGTCGGGGAACGGAGTGACGGTCCAGATGATATCATTAGTAGTCCTCGTTATTCTGTTAAATAGTGTGACAATAAATGTAATGAGGACTCCATTGAGTGTGGATATTGTCTAGATGACAATATTATATTTTATCGTATTTTACACGACAGTTGTATAATTAAGTTTTTAATTGTATTTTTTACCATGTATTTGGCGACTCAAGATGGGTGATGTATACCTATTTTGGGGGCGTCATAGTTGGTATCAAAGCTTAGAGATATGATCCATGGCTGAGATGTGAGACAAGAACTAGAAGGGGAGAGACGGGGAATTCCTTCGCTAGTATGTCCTACCTAAGTTTATTTGGTATTTAATTGGTCGGTCAGAGTATATGGATAATATGTGATATGTTAATTAACCCTTATTTTGTTACAGTGTTTGAAAATAGCATCTAAAAATGTTGAGATCAGCAATGAAGCACATGAGACTGTTGAGTCACCAACGTTCAATACCCAGGATAATGTGCATCAAGAAAGCTACAATCCTCATGCAAACAACAACATTGACCAAATGATGAACGATGGAATGTTCAGAGGCTTTATGCAATTCATGCAACATCAGGAGAGAGCGGCTCCTGTCCAAATACAGCTGGAAACATTGGCAACTCTCGGACGGTCATCGCTAAGCAGTTCAAGAAACTGGGACCACCGGAGTTTTTTGGAGAGCCAAAACCACTTAAGCCGGAGACGTGGATAAAGCAGATCTGCAAGATATTTGATGTCTTGGGATGCTCCGAGGAGCAAAAGGTTCCCTTTGACACCTTCATGTTGCGAGTAGATGTAGATTACTGGTGGGAATCTGTAAAGCGTACTCAACCTGCCGCACTGAAGATGACTTGGGAGAAGTTCCAAGAATTGTTCAACGACAAGTACTTTCCCAAAAGTATTCGTCACATGAAAGAGGTGGAGTTCATCAAGCTGGAGCCAAATAACATGATTGTGTCGCAGTACGAAGCCAAGTTTTCCGAGTTGTCTCGGTTTGCGTCCCATTTGGTTGATAATGAGGAGAGAATGACGCGAATGTTTCTAAGAGGTTTGAAACCCGAGATACGTCAATATCTTATCTCTTATAAACTGTGTTTATATTCAGATGTTGTTAATAAGGCTCAGTTATTGGAGCGCGATAATGAGTCAACCCAACCAAAAGAGAGCAGCCGGCAAAATGATAATACTAGTGATAGCAGTCATCGAAGCGGTGACAATAAGCGTGTAGGGAATCAACATGCCAGAAATGGTAACCACTTCGGTGGTAATCATGGCCAAAACAATAAGAATGGACATTTCAAGAAGAGGAGATTCAACAATGATGGAAAGACGTCAGCACCATCATCCATTGTTAAAGAAGGAGAACGACCACCTATCATATGCTTCAAATGCGGAGGGGAGGGACACATCAGTCCAAACTGCGCGATGCCATCCAAAGCGTGTTACAATTGTGGAAGAGAAGGTCACCTAGCCCGATTTTGTCATTCACCGAAGACAAGTCCAGCTGGGAAGGAGGCACCAAAGGCCGTCCCAAAAAAGTCAAAGCCGGTAGTGCAAGGGAGAGCGTTTGTCGTGACCTCCCAGAAAGCAAGGATCCTGAATGAGGTCATCACGGGTAAGCTTATCATAAACTCTAACGAAGTCTATACCTTATTTGATACCGGTTCTACCCATTCTTTTATTTCTCCTACTTGCGCTCAACGTTTAAATTTAACTCCGGAGAAATTAGACTTTGACTTATCTGTTGAAACATTACATCCACTGTTTATAAGTCTTGTTTGGTTCAAATCGGTACCCTCACATTACCTGTCGATCTTATTTCATTGAAAATACTTGCATTTGACGTAATTCTAGGGATTGATTGGTTAACTACTCATCATGCAAAAATTGATTATTTTCGTAAGGTTGTTAGCTTTCGTATTCCTAACCAACCTATTATGCGAATTCAAGCAACCAAACCATTAAAATTAATCATTGTCATCTCAAGCCATAAAGCTATTCGTTTATTGAAAAACAGATTTCAAACAAAAATACGTCAATTTTGAATGATATTTCTATTATTAATAAATTTCCTGACGTATTCCCTGAAGAACTTCCAGGCCTACCCCCAGAGTGAGAAATTGAATTTTGTATCGACCTTGAACCCGGTACAAAACTCCTTTCCAAAGCCCCATATCGAATGGCTCCTATTGAACTTCAGGAGTTAAAGACCCAATTACAGGAATTGTTAGACATTGGTTTCATTCGTCCTAGTACGTCTTCTTGGGGTGCTCATGTTCTATTCGTGAAGAAGAAAGATGGAAGTATGCGACTTTGTATTGATTATCGAGAGTTAAATCATGTCACCATCAAAAATTGGTACTCATTGCCTCACATTGATGACCTGTTTGACCAGTTGCAAAGAGCCAAATTCTTTTCAAAGATTGATCTTCGTTTCGGATATCATCAGTTGAAGATTAAAATTGATGGCATTCCAAAGACTGCTTTCAGAACTCGGTACGGACATTATGAATTCTTAGTCATGTCTTTTGGATTGACTAATGCTCTTGCTGCCTTCATGGATATGATGAACCGAGTATTCAAGAAATATTTAGATCACTTTGTAGTCGTCTTTATTGATGATATCCTCATATACTCCAAAACCCGTGAAGACCATGAGCAACACTTGAGGCTGATACTTCAAAAGCTTCACGAAAACAAGCTTTATGCCAAGTTGAAGAAATGCGAGTTCTAGCTTGAGGAATTTGCATTCCTTGGGCACGTGATATCAAATCATGGAATATCTGTTGACCCAGCAAAGATTGAAGTAATTCAAAGCTGGGAGCAACCAAAATCAATGAACGAAGTATGTAGCTTTCTCGGCTTAGCTAGTTATTATCGGAGATTCGTGGAAGGTTTTTCTTGAATCGCTACTCCATTAACTCAGCTGACTCGAAAAGATACAAAGTTCGGTTGGAGCAAGGAATGTGAGAAGAGTTTTCAAGAACTCAAAAGAAGACTCATTTCAGCACCTATTCTGACAATACCATCTAGCTCGGAGGGATTTGTCATCTATAGTGATGCTTCAGGCAAAGGGTTAGGATGTGTTCTCATGCAACATGGGAAATTCATAGCCTATGCCTCATGACAACTCAAAGAATATGAGAGGAATTATCCTACTCATAATCTAGAGTTGGCAGCAGTCATTTTTGCGCTTAAGATTTGGAGGCATTACCTGTATGGAGAGAAGGTGCAGATCTATACGGATCATAAAAGCCTCAAACATTTCTTCACTCAAAAGGAACTCAACATGCGGCAACGACGATGGCTTGAGTTGTTGAAAGATTATGATTATACCATCCAATACCATCCTGGAAAAGGGAATGTAGTAGCGGACGCATTGAGTAGAAGATCATATGCGGGCACGAGTGCAATATTGTCAACGCAAGGCCCATTGTGTATGACTTGGAAAGGATGGAAATAGATTTAAAGACTCCAGGGACCTATGTGATGATGGCGAATATACGAGTGGAATCGACTTTAATCGATAAAGTTAAAGTTGCTCAAGCTACAGACCTGGAGCTAACGCGTATGAGGAAGAAAATGCAAGAAGGTGCTATTCCAGAAGCAAGAATCGATGAATAAGGAATACTTCGAATCAACTCCAGACTTTGTGTTCCTAACGATTATGACTTGAAGTATAGAATCATGATGGAGGCGCACAACACACCCTTTGCAATCCATGTTGGGAGTACCAAAATGTATCATGATCTTCGACATACATTTTGGTGGAGCAATATAAAGAGAGAGATAGTGGGGTTTATCTCAAGGTGTCTAACTTGTCAACGAGTCAAGGCGGAGCATCAAGTGCCAAAAGGTCCATTGCAACCACTTGAAATTCCAGAATGGAAGTGGGAGCACATTACCATGGATTTCGTTACTGGTCTTCCCAAGGTTTCTCAAGGCATAGATGCGATTCTGGTCATTGTTGATAGATTGACCAAGTCTGCTCATTTCTTATCGATACGAGAAACTTATACACTTGAACGTCTTGCTAGTGTGCCAGTATCCATATTTTATGATCGAGACCCAAGATTCACTTCAAGATTTTGGTTTAGTTTGCAAAAAGCTATGGGCACGAATTTACGATTTAGTTTGGCATATTATCCTCAAACGGACGGGCAGTCGGAAAGGACTATTCAAACTCTTGAAGATTTATTAAGACTCTGTGTCCTTGACTTCAAGGGAAGTTGGGACAAGTTCTTACCATTGGTAGAGTTTTCCTATATTAATAGTTATCAAGCAAGTATTTGCATGGCTCCATTTGAGGCGTTGTATGGAAGAAAGTGTCGTTCTCCAATATACTGGGATGAGGTGGGTGAAGCAACGTTGTTGGGACCGGACTTAATACGTATGACTACAGAAAAGATTCAAATGATCCGACAACGTATAAAAACCTCACAAGATCGACAAAAGAGTTATGCTGATCTTCATCGAAAGGACGTGGAATTCGATATTGAAGATCATGTGTTGTTACGTGTTGCTCCATTGAAAGGAGTTACAAGATTTGGAAAGAGAAGAAAGCTCAATCCTCGATTCATTGACCCATTTTTAATCCTAGAACGAGTAGGAACTATGGCTTATAGACTCGCTTTACCGCCAAGTATGTCTCGTGTTCATAATGTTTTTCACATATCTATGTTACATAAATATGTGAAAGACCCGAACCATATTATTGAGTTAGAACCGGACGAAATAGCGGAAGATTTAACGTATGAAGAGGTTCCTGTTAAAATCTTGGATAAGAAGTATCATATTCTACGCTCCAAAGTTATACCTCAAGTCAAAGTTTTGTGGAGAAACCATAATTTGGAGGAAATGACCTGGGAGTTAGAAGCTGAGATGAAGTCAAGATATCCTCACCTCTTCGATATACCAGGTACATACCCTAATTTCGAGGATGAAATTTCATAAGAAGGGGATGTTGTAAGACCCCAACTTTTATGAATAAAGACTTTTTTTCTCGAAATATATTTTTGAATATTATTGTGTGGATTTGATATAATGTTATAGTTGTGGGTAATATTTACAAATTTTGCAAAGTAAGTAAGTGGTTATATAATATTCGATTGGTCGGGGAATATTCATTTTAACAGGGAATATTCGTACGACGACACAATAATTGGTGGACCCCACAACGGAAGTATTGTCGTAGCTAGAAAATGATATAATTATCTTTTTATAAAAATAACGGCGAAAATGTTACCGTTAAAACTGTTAAAGCTCATTTCTTCATTATTCTTCACCAATTCAGTCAAGCTATAGAGCAATTATTATAGAAAGAAATTATAGACAGAAAGAAGAAGAGTAGTCTGCTACCTCTCTACTCCAGTATCCAGTTTCTTTCTAAGTTAAGGGGTATTATTTCTTTCGTATTCATGAAGAGAGCTTCAGTTATTCCATTCTTTATTATATGTTGAATAATATATGTATGCCAAGTACCGCATACATGGTGAAATTCTTCTCGTTATTACATTCTTTATTATTCTCGCTTGGAATATCCTCGTCATGCGGATTATGCTAGAACTGGTTCCATTCTTTATTATTATTCGCTGAATAACTCGTCTGTAAGCGGTCTATCGCATGCATGGTGAATTCTTCTATTATTTCATTCTTTATTATTACATTTGAATATCCTGCCTACGCGATTACGCTTAGACCGGTTCCATTCTTTATTATTCATTGCAATAATAACCTCGCATGCGCGCGCCTATCGCATGCATGGTGAATTCTTTTGTTATTCCATTCTTTATTATTCTGTTGAAATATCCTGTCTGTGCGAATTACGCATGACCTGGTTCCATTATTTATTATTCTGTTGGAATATCCTGTCTGTGCGTTTACGCATGACCTGGTTCCATTATTTATTATTCTGTTGGAATAACCTGTTTGTGAGGTCTATCGCATGCTTGGTGAATTCTTTTGTTATTCCATTCTTTATTATACTCAGTTGGTTAAAGTTTTGGCTTCTATACTCCATGAAATTAGTGGAATATCCTTGATATTTGCGCTTCATCCAGTTTCTTTTCATGGAAATATTCTTCTGAGTATTCTTGAATTTTACTCTACAAAGAAGTATCATGTTGATAATTTGTTCATTATTGATTTCTGGATAAATTAGATTATAAATCTTTAAAAAATTATTCTTGAACTTGTTTTATTGAATTCCTATATCATTGTCATCATCCTCATGTTTATATTATGTTGAAAGTCATCTGTGACCTGTAGTGCATAGATGGACTTGGTATGATTATGACCAGGGATTATTCGATATAATCATGACCGTAATGTTATAAATGATGTGGTAAAAGTTCTCATTGGCCCATAGTGCATTGATGGACAGTTGTTGGCATGATCGTGACCATTAATGAATACACAAATATCCTTGGCCCGTAGTGCATGGATAAATTGTGGTCGTGATACTAAGGAATATCATTGGCCGTAGTGCAGGGGTGATTCGATGATGTGGATTATTTATTAAGCTGAGTCTCAGCGATAAAAGTGATGAAAAACCTTTTAAATCATAGAAGATAGTAGATTTTATTCTCTACTTGACTCTTCTAATGGATTGCTTGTTCACCGCAGTTAAACTTGATGTTTATTATATTGTATCGCTTTAACAACATTGTTGTGAAATTAACGATAATTTATTCTGCATTGTTCGAGAGTACGCTCCTTTTCTATAGAGATAGAAAAACTAGGGTTTAGCCAACCACCCTTCTTCTTGAATATCTTCTTCCTTGGTGGATCACCTCTAGAGGCCAAACACTTGGGTGGCTAACGTTGATTAAAGGAAGGAACCAAACCCGGTGGATTCAAATTGAACGCGAAAGAATTTGGAGGTGAACTTGTACCTGAGAAAGCTCGAATCTTCAAGGGTATGATTCTTGTTCTTTATCTTTTCGTTTAATTAATAATTGTGCATAAAGGGTGATCCGGGTATATGGTTTGTAAAATTTAAAACTCTAATTTTCCACGTTTCCGCTTATTTTGTACAATTTGATTGCGCTCATGAATATTACAAATCTAACACTTACCTCAAAAGAAGACTGGATACTGCAATAGTGATGTAGTAGACTTCTCTTCTTCTTTCTCTCTATAATTTCTCTCTATAATAATTGCTCTATAGCTTTAGTGAATTGGTGAAAAATAATGAAGGAATGAGCTTCTATTTATAGGAAAATATAGTTTCGATAATTGCACGCTTTTGGGGCTCAAAATATTACAAGATAATACCTTCCTCTTTTCCTTCATTTTTAATTTAGTCCTGCAAGTATTATCAAACTTGCACCACCTTCCCTAATAGTAAATCATGTGAATCAATAGTAAATCATGTGAATCAATAGTTCTAATCATGTGAAAATACGAATTACGAAAGATAAGACCTCCATCTATACCTCCATTTTTAACTTAGTCATGCAAGTATTATCAATCTTGCACCAACTCCCCTAATAGTAAATGAATGTAAATCAATAGTACACACATGTGAACAAATAGTTATAATCATGTGAATTAATAGCAATAAATTGCTCATTTATTCGGCTAATTACCCGATTGGTCAATATAACCTCTAGACATCAATTATTATCGAAATAAATATCGATTTCCACTAACACTAATAATTCCAACACAATGGAACTATCAATTTCATCTTTAATCAACACGAAATTATTCATCATTAATATTATAACTCATAATATTTAACAACCAAATGCTTCCAGAAAGAGGGCTTTCCGATAAGGATTTCTCCTTATTGGCGCGCAATTAGGTGACCAAACCTCTCCTTGACAAAACTTCTAGACATTGTCAATATTGCAAATAATAATATGAATAATTTTGTCGTCTCAATTATTGATTTAATAATATAAAATATTATGTAGATGATACTGTGACTATAATTGAATCAATAATCTGAGAGATATGATGCGGAAATTACTGTAGCAATAATTAAGTATAACTGAGTGACTTCTCACGTAAGCATCAATAATCAATATCGTGTGCTACTATGCAACCACGCGTATTACTGTACCTTTATCACCGATTATTTTATGATAACTTGCATACTTTGAAATTTTTTCAAATATCACCC
Organism: Panax ginseng; assembly: GCA_020205605.1. Classification (NCBI taxonomy): domain Eukaryota; kingdom Viridiplantae; phylum Streptophyta; class Magnoliopsida; order Apiales; family Araliaceae; genus Panax; species Panax ginseng. The sequence continues at coordinate 852,042 of CM035149.1, read as the reverse complement.
TTAACTTTAACCATTTATCAATTTAACCATTTACTAAATAGAATAATTATTAGAAAATTGAATACTTTTTTTTCATAAAATTCGGGATCTCACATTTTGCGTTTATAATATCGCACTCGTACCCGCATATGATCTTCTACTCAATGCATCAGCTACCACGTTCGCTTTTCCAGGATGGTATTGGATGGTATGATCGTAATCTTTCAACAGCTCAAGTCATCGTCATTTCCGCATGTTGAGTTCCTTTTTAAGTGAAGAAATATTTGAGGCTTTTATGATCCGTATAGATATCCACCTTCTCTCCATATAGGTAATGCCTCCAAATCTTAAGTGCAAAAACTACAGCTGCCAACTCTAGATCATAAGTAGGATAATTCCTCTCATATTCTTTGAGTTGTCGTGAGGCATAGGCTATGACTTTCCCATGTTGCATGAGAACACATCCTAACCCTTTGCCTGAAGCATCGCTATATATGACAAATCCCTCCGAACTAGATGGTATTGTCAGAACAGGTGCTGAAATGAGTCTCCTCTTGAGTTCTTAAAAACTCTTCTCACATTCCTTGCTCCAACCAAATTTTGTGTCTTTTCGAATCAGCTGAGTTAATGGAGTAGCGATTCGAGAAAACCCTTCTACGAATCTCCGATAATATCCAGCTAAACCGAGAAAGCTACGTACTTCGGTCACTGACTTAGGTTGCTCCCAGCTTTGAATTGCTTTAATTTTTGCCGGGTCAACAGATATTCCATGATTTGATATCACGTGCCCAAGGAATGCAACTCCTCAAGCCAGAACTCTCATTTCTTCAACTTGGCATATAGCTTGTTTTCACGAAGCTTTTGGAGTATCAGCCTCAAGTGTTGCTCATGGTCTTCACGGGTTTTGGAGTATATGAGGATATCATCAATAAAGACGACCATAAAGTGATCCAAATATTCCTTGAATACTCGGCTCATCATAATCATGAAGGCAGCAGGAGCATTAGTCAATCCAAAAGACATGACTAAGAATTCATAATGCCCGTACCGAGTTCTGAAAGCCGTTTTTGGAATGTTATTGGTTTTAATCTTTAACTGATGATATTCGGAACGAAGATCGATCTTTGAAAAGAATTTGGCTCCTTGCAACTGGTCAAACAGATCATCAATACGAGGTAATGGGTACCGATTTTTGATGGTGACATGATTCAACTCCCGATAATCAATACAAAATTGTATACTTTCATCTTTCTTCTTCACAAATAGAACAGGAGCACCCCAAGGAGACATACTAGGACGAATGAAAGCGATGTCTAATAATTCCTGTAGTTGGGTTTTTAACTCCTGAAGTTCAATAGGAGTCATTCGATATGGGGCTTTGGAAATGGGTTTCGTACCGAATTCAAGGTTGATACAAATTTAATTTCACGCTCTGGGGTAGGCCAGGAAGTTCTTCAGGGAATACATCAAGAAATTTATTAACAACAGAAATATCATTCAAATCTGACGTATGTTTATTTAAATCCGTGACATGGGCTAAGAAAGCTTGACATCCGTTTTTCAATAAATGAATAGCTTTATGGCTTGATATGACAGTGATTGACTTTAGTGGTTTGGTTGCTTGAATTCGTATAATAGGTTGGTTAGGAATATGAAAGCTAACAACCTTACGAAAATAATCGATTTTAGCATGATGAGTAGTTAACCAATTAATCCCTAAAATTACATCAAATGCAAGTATTTTCAAAGAAATAAGATCGACAGTAACGCAATGTACTGATTTTGAATTAAACAAGACTTATAAACAGTGGATGTAATGAAGGTTTCTCCCAACGGAGTTTCAACAGATAAGTCAAAGTCTAATTTCTCCGGAGTCAAATTTAAACGTTGAGCGCAAGTAGGAGAAATAAAAGAATGCGTAGAACCAGTATGAAATAAGGTATATACTTTGCTAGAGTTTATGATTAGTTTACCCGTGATCACCTCGTTTGGATTCCTCGCTTTTTGGGAGGTTACGACAAACGCTCTCCCTTGAACTACCGGTTTTGTCTTGTCTGGGACGACCTTTGATGCCTCCATTCCAGCTGGAATTGACTTTGGTGCATGATAAAATCGGGCTAGGTGACCTTCTCTTCCACAATTATAACATGCTTTGGACTGCATCACGCAGCTTGACCGATATGTCCTCCCTCCGTGATTTGTAACATACGATCGATAAATGTCTTCTTCTTCCTTAACAACTAAAAAAATTCATGAGACCCCAAATTTTATGAAATGAAAGTATTCAATTTTCTTATAATTATTCAATTTAGTAAATGGATAAATTGATAAAAGGTTAAAGTTAAGGGTGATATATGAATTTTTTTTTGCAAAGTATGCAAGTTTTTATAAAATATTCATTTGGTCGGTGAATATTCTTTTTGTCGGGGAATATCCGTGCGACGGCACAATTATTGATGGACCCCACAACAGAAGTATTGTCGTAGTTAGAAAATGACAGAATTATCTTTTTATAAAAATAACGACGAAAGTGTTACCGTTAAAACTGTTGAACTACTTTCTTAGTAAAAAAATACAATAATACAGCGTGATTGCATAAGAAGACACTACCTGTATTGATTATTAATGCTTACGTAAAGAAGTCACTCAGTTATACTCGATTATTGCTACAGTAATTGTTGCATCATATCTCTCATATTATTGATTCAATTATTGTCACAGTATCATCTGCATAATATTTTACATATTAAATCAATAATTGAAATGGCAAAGTTATTCATATTATTATTTGCAATATTGACAATGTCTAGAAGTTCTGTCAAGGAGAGGTTTGGTCACCTAATTATAGGAAAATGCTTAGAACACCAAAGCAGAAGTCTTCCGTTATTTTATTAATAGACAATAGTAATTTTGGACAATAGTAATTTTCCTATAAATAACAGAAGTCTTCTAGACAATAGTAATTTTGGACAATAATTGAAATGGCAAAGACTATACTTCTATCTGGAATACCGGATATAGTGCTGAAAGGAACTTGCACCGTATAACAACACTCAAAGTATCAAAATACTCACAAGAATACGCTCGATAATATAGAGAGAGAAAGAGAGAGAAAACTTTAGTTTCTGGTGTGATTTTCAATTCTAACTTAAGCACCCTATTTATAGGAAAATGCATAGAACACCAAAGCAGAAAATTTAATAAAATATTAATATATTTATATAAATTTTCCTAAGCCCGCATTTTTGGTCTAGACATCAGCCACCTACCCACCAAAATCAAAAAAAAAAGTTTTTGTTAATAAAATTATTTAAAACTTCCAAAAATCGATTATTTCGGAACTCCGGAAATTAAATAATTCATAATAAATAGCCCTTTTGTCAAAAAAATTCGAACCTCATGTCTTTACCATAGGAAATTCCATTCTCTACAACTTTGCGTAAGAAAATTTTTCCAAATTCCAAATGTAAATTGGCCAAAAATCCACAAATCCCATGACGATTTTACTTGTATAAAACCAATTTCAAACCAAGAAATGGGGTCCAATTTACATGTTTAACATGTTTTAAACATTAATTGTAACAAAAATACTCCTCCTCCTCATATACTCATATATCCCACATTCATTGTAAAAATATCACCATTATTATATTATTAAAATATAATATTATATTTAAATAAATTATTTATCGAAAAAGATAAAATAACAATTTTTCAACAATTGTCACATTAAAATTTTTCTCCATCTATATCCACATGAAATGAATATTTTCCTTATCATATAAATCAATAATTAATTATTCACAAATAATATTACGTAATCACAATCTCGACAACTAACCAGGCGCTTCCAGGAAAGAGGGGCTTTTCAATAAGGATTTCTCCTTCTTTGGCGCCATTGAATTAGGTAACCAAACCTCTCCTTGAGATGTAACTTTCTAGACATTGCCAATAATGTTATCTAATAATATTATTCAAATAATATGAATTATTGATCCGATAATGAAAATATCACAGTAGTGACAATTATTGAAACAACAATAATATAAAATATCAATGTAGCAATTATTGATTCAATAAAATAAAATATTGAACAAGAATTCATCGTAATAATTATTGAGTAATGTCTTCCTACGTAAGAATCAATAATTGGTGCAATACTGCAATATTCTTGTGTTTTAACCACCGGTATTCCAACAAGATTAATCTGTAACATAACTATGTCGTTATTTATAAACAACTTATACTTGTCGTTTTCTTCATCCAATCGCTTTCCGTTATGGGGCCCTCACAAGGCTGCGTTGTCGTACGAATATTCCCCGACAGTAAGAATATTCCACGACCAAACGAATATTCTCCGATAAAAATGAATATTTTATAACCACTTGCATATTTGAAATATTTGTGCATTTTACCCATAACTAACCACATTAATCAAATCAACCTTTACTATTTCAAAATAATAAATAGAGAAAATTTAATTTTATTTATAATAAGTTGGGGTCTTACAACCTCCCCTCCTTATGAAATTTTGTCCTCGAAATTGACGTACGTACCTGGAGTTTCGAAAAGGTGAGGATACCTCGCTTTCATTTTCGTTTCCAACTCCCAGGTCATTTCCTCAATAGCATGGTTTCTCCACAAAACTTTAACTTGTGGTATGACCTTTGTACGTAAGACATGCTCCTTCTTATCCAAGATCATGACAGATACCTCCTCGTACGTTAAGTCTTCGGCTATCTCATCCGGTTCTAACTCAATAACGTGGTTTGGGTCTTTCACATATTTACGAAGCACAGATATATAAAAAATATTATGAACACGAGACATAATTGGAGGTAACGCAAGTCTATAGGCTACATTTCCTACTCGGTCAAGAATCTGAAATGGACCAATAAATCGTGGATTGAGCTTTTCTCTCTTCCCGAATATTGTAACTCCCTTCCATGGGGCAACACGCAACAATACATGATCCCCAATACTAAATTCTACGTCCTTTCGATGAAGATCCGCATAACTCTTTTGTCGATCTTGAGCCGTTTGTATACGTTGTCGAATCATTTGGATCTTTTTCGTAGTCATACATACCAACTCGGGTCCCAACAATTTTGCTTCACCCACCTCATCCCATCATATTGGAGAGCGACACTTTCGTCCATACAATTGTTTGAATGGAGCCACACCTATACTTGCCTGATAATTGTTATTGTAGGAGAATTCCACCAATGGTAAATACTTATCCCAACTCTCTTTGAAATATAGGACACAGAGTCTTAATAGATATTCAAGAGTTTGAATTGTCCTCTCTGATTGTCCGTCCGTTTGAGGATGGTATGCCGAACTGAATCGTAAATTCGTGCCCATAGCTTTTTGCAAGCTAACCCAAAATCGTGAAGTGAATCTTAGGTCACGATCCGAAACTATGGATACTGGCATGCCATGCAATCTCACAATCTCATTTACATACATATGAGCAAGACGTTTAAGGGAATAAGTCTCCCGTATCGACAAGAAATGAGCAGACTTGATTAATCTATCAACAATAACCCAAATAACATTTATGCCTTGAGAAACTGTGGGAAGACCTGTAACGAAATCCATGGTAATGTGTTCCCACTTCCATTTCAGAATCTCAAGTGGTTGCAATGGAACCTTAGGCACTTGATGCTCTGCCTTTACAAGTTGACAAGTTAAACACCTCGAGATAAACTTCGCGATCTCTCTCTTCATATTGTTCCACCAAAATGTTTGTCGAAGATCACGATACATTTTGGTAATTCCAGGATGGATTGCAAATGGTGTATTGTGTGCCTCCATCATGATCTTGTTCTTTAAATCAAAATCGTTAGAAACACAAAGTCTGGAGTGGACTCGAAGTATTCCTTCTTCATCGATTCTTGCTTCTGGAATAGCACCCTCTTGTACTTTCTTCTTCATATGCATCACCTCAAGTTCGTGGCTTGAGCAACTTTAATTCATCGATTAAAGTTGGTTCTATCGATATACTGACATCATCGCACTTTCGTTCGTGATATGATCTTCTACTCAACGCGTCACCACTACCACGCTTACTTTTCCAGATGGTATTGAATGGTGTGGTCATAATCTTTTATCAACATTTCGAGCCAACATCGTTGTCACATGTTGAGTTCCTTTTGGGTGAAGAAATATTTGAGGCTTTTATGGTCCGAATATATCTCCACTTTCTCTCCATATAGATAGTGCTTCCGGATCTTTAAAGCAAAAAAACGATCGCCGCTAACTCTAGATCATGAGTAGGATAATTCCTCTCATATTCTTTAAGTTGTCATGAGGCATAGGCTATGACTTTCCCGCGTTGCATGAGAACACATCCTAACCCTTTTCCTCAAGCATCATTTGTAGATAAAAATCCATTCGAACCAAATGGTATTGTCAGAACAGGTGCCGAAATGAGTCTCCTCTTGAGCTCTTGGAAACTCTTCTCGCATTACTCGCTCTATAAGAAATTTTGTATCTTTCCGAGTCAGTTGAGTTAACGAAGTAGCGATTTGAGAAAATCCTTCCATGAATCTCAGATAATAACCAGCTAAGCCCAAAAAGCTACGTACTTCGGTTATCGACATCGGTTGCTCCCAACTTTGTATCGCCTCAATCTTCGTCGGGTCAACAAATACTCCATGTTTTGACACCACGTGCCCAAGGAATGCTACTTCCTCAAGCCAGAATTCGCATTTCTTCAACTTGGCATATAGCTTGTTTTCATGAAGCCTTTGGAGTACCAGCTTCAAATGGTGCTCAAGATCTTCACGACTTTTGGAATATATGAGAATGTCATCAATAAAGACAACAATGAACTGATCTAAATAGTCCTTGAATACTCGGTTCATCATATCCATGAAAGCCGCAGGAGCATTAGTTAATCCAAAATAAATGACTAAGAATTCATAATGCCCGTACCGAGTTCGAAAAGCGCTTTTGGGATATCCTCGCCTAATCTTCACCGATGATATCTAGAACGAAGATCGATCTTTGAAAAGAATTGTGCTCCTTGCAACTGGTCAAACATGTCATCAATACGAGGTAACAGATACCTATTCTTGATGGTGACATGGTTCAATTCTCGATAGTCTATACAAAGTCGCATACTCCCCGCCTTTCTTCTTTACAAATAAAATGTAAGCACCCCAAGGAGATGTACTTGATTTAATGAAATCGATGTCCAACAACTCCTTTAGTTGGACCTTTAACTCCGAAGTTCAATAGAGCCATTCGATATGGGATTTTAGAAATGGGCTTTGTACCGTGTTCAAGATCAATAAAGAATTCAACTTCACGCTCGGGGTAGACCGGGAAGTTCTTCGAAAAACACGCCGTGAAATTTACTAACAACAGAATATTATTCAAATCGACGTGTCTTTATTCAAATCCATAACATGGGCTAAGAAAGTTTGACATCCGCTTTTCAATAAATGAATAGCTTTATGACTAGATATGATGTTGATTGATTTTAATGGTTTAGTTTCTTGAATTAAATAACAACAAGTTGGTTAGAAATATGAAAACTAACAACCTTACAAAAATAATCAATTTTGGCATGATGAGTAGTTAACCAATCAATCCCTAAAATCACATCAAAAGCAAGTATCTTTAAAGAGATAAGGTCAACAGGTAACGTGATGGTGCCAACTTGGATCAAACAAGATTTATAAACAAAGGATGTGATGAAAGTTTCTCTAACTGAGTCTCGACGAGATAAATCAAAGTCTAATTTCTTTGGAGTTAAGTTTAAACGTTGAGCACAAGTAGAGAGATAAATGAATGGGTAGCACCAAAGATGTCAAGTAAGGTATAAACTTCGCAAGAATTTATGATTAGTTTACCCGTGATCACCTCGTTTGGGTTCTCGATTTTGACCAATCACGACAAACGCTCTTCCAGAACCGACTTTGACTTTTCTCGATGTGACTTTTTGAGTCACCATCCTCATTGGACTTGGTTTTGCTACCGTAATCTCGAAAGCGAAGTCCTTCCTTTCCACAATTATAACATACATTGAACTATTGTGGCGCTTGGGGCGATATGTCCCTCTTTTCCACATTTATAAAGATACGACCAAGTGGTCATTCTCCTCCCTTAGAACCGATTCTTCACTTTGGTGTTGATGTCTTTATATGGTCATTGTTGAATCTCCTCTTTTAAAATCTCCTCCCGACTCGCTTCTTCTATTCTTATGGCCATGATTACCACCGGAGTGGTTCACCGCTTTTGTCCATATTTTTCTTTCTCCGCCGGTTATCGTTGTTCGACGATCGCTATCACCCAGATGATCCTCGTCAGGTGGTCCCTCGGTTGAACGTACTCGTTATCTCGCTTAATAATTGAACCTCGCTGACAACATCCGAATAAAGAGAAAATTTATGAGAAATGAGATATTGACGTATGTCGGGTTTCAAACCTCTCAGAAACATCCGCGTCATACGTTCCTCATTCTCCACCAAATGAGGTGCAAACCTGGATAACTATGCAAACTTCGCCTCGTACTGGACACCGTCATGTTGTTTTGTTCCAATATAATAAACTCCACTTCCTTCATATGACGAATACTTTCAGGAAAGTACTTATCATTGAACAGTTTCTGAAACGTCTCCCAAGACATGCTGAGTGCGGCTAGATGGGTACGCTTCACAGATTTCCACCAGTCATCTGCCTCATTGCGAAACATAAAGGTGGCGAATGGAACCTTCTGTTCCTTCGTGCATCCCAAGACATCGAATATCTTAGTAATTTGTTCGACCCACGTCTCCGCCTTAATCGGATCCGGCTTTCCCCGTGCACTGTGGTCCCAACTCTTTGAACGCTTGGTCACGTGACAAATCGTGCGTTGTTATCATTTCCACCTGTATTTTGTGCACGAGTCTCCCTCGTCTGATTTTGCATGAACTGCAAAAAGCTTCTAAACATCCCGTCGTTCATCATCTGCTCAGTGGTGTTGTTTACAGGAGGAACATTACCAGCCTGTTGCACGTTCTCCTCGTTGGTGAGTAAAGGTGTCTCCACGGTCTCATTTACTCCATGGTTAACATTCTCAGTCGACATTCTCAAATACTTCCATAAAACAAGGGTTAATTAAAGAAATTAACATATCACATAATATCCCTATATACTGACCAACCAACAAATAAGCTTAGGTAAGACACACTAACGAAGGATTTACTTGTCTCTCCCCTCCTAGTTCTATTCCCCGATCTCCGCCAGAGATCATATCCCTAAGCTCTGATACCAACTGTGATGCCCCAAAATAGGTATACATCACCCATTTTGAGTCGTCAATAACATGGTACAGAAACAACTACAACTTTATTAATACAACATATAAACTGTGAGTTTAAATACAAATATTGCCATCTAAACAATATTCACCACCAAATAAGTCCCCATTACAATTATTGGTACATTATTTTACAAAAATGGTGAGGACTACTAAGACAAATTTTTAGATCCATCATTCCACACCCCGACTAGAACTCGTTACATTCTCGCCTGAGAAGAAAAATGGAACAAAAAGGAAAAGGGTAAGCTCAACTAGCCCAGTAAAGAATATTATGACTAAGATAATATAGAACAAATTATCGTTAGTCTTCAACAGGAAAAAATCTTATAAAATACAATAGACAACAAGTTTCAGATCAATATTCGCAGCGGAAATAATAATTCATAGAAAAGTTACGTAGAGAATGAAGTCTACTTTTATCTATGAATTTAAAAGTCCATCATCAATATTTTATCCCTATAACATCAATCAATATTCATCTTGAATCAAATATTCATCTTTGCACTATAGGCCAAAGATATTCATCAGTCGGTCATGTTCATCTCAACACCAGTACATCTTTGCACTACAGGCCAAAGATATTCATCAAAAATTCATTCATCATTGCACTACAGGCCAAAGATATATAGTAATACCATCATTTAGGACTGAGGATGATGAAAAATATTTTAAAGAAAACGAATCTAGTGAAACAAAAGAGCAAATATTAAGGATCCGTACTTTAAACAGTCCAAGTTTAAAAATACTTCATTAATAATCATAGTGAAGTAAAATTCAAGAATGATCAAAACATGGATACAATCAAAGCTAATATCCATAATAGATATTTTGGACAAAAAACGAAAAATTTAATTTTTTTGTGAATAGTCAGATTTCGTGAATGAATAGTCTTGATATCGTGAATAAAGTTGTAGATACGTGAATAAGAAACCCGACACACTAAAAGACAAGAATTTCACAAAAAAAATCTTACCAATAATCCCAAGATAATGATATTAGAAGAAATAATATCATTTTAAAAAAATAATGTCCCTTACCTCGAAAAAGACAGTATTTCTAACTAGAATACCGGATATAGTGTTGAAGGAACTTGCACCGTATAACAACACTCAAAGTATCAAAATACTCACATGAATACGCTCGATAATATAGAGAGAGAAAGAGAGAGAAAACTTTAGTTTTTGGTGTGATTTTTAATTCTAACCTAAGCACCCTATTTATAAGAAAATGCTTAAAACATCAAAGCAGAAAATTTAATAAAATATTAATATATTTATATAAATTTTCCTAAGCCCGCATTTTTGGTCTAGACATCAGCCACCAACCCACCAAAATCAAAAAAAAAAGTTTTTGTTAATAAAATTATTTAAAACTTCCAAAAATCGATTATTTCGGAACTCCGAAACTTAAATAATTCATAATAAATAGCCCTTTTGTCGGAAAAATTGAACCTCATGTCCTTACTATAGGAAATTCCATTCTCTACAACTTTGCGTAAGAAAGTTTTTCCAAATTCCAAATGTAAATTGACAAAATCCACAAACCAAGCGATTTTACTTGCTATAAACCAATTTCGATCCAAGAAATGGGGTCCACCGACATGTTTAACATGTTTTAAACATTAATTGTAACAAAAATACTCCTCCTCCTCATATACTCATATATCCCACATTCATTGTAAAATATCACCATTATTATATTATTAAAATATAATAATATATTTAAATAAATTATTTATCGTAAAAAGATAAAATAACAATTTTTCAACAACTCATCACATTAAAAATTTTCTCCATCTATATCCATATGAAATGAATATTTTCCTTATCATATAAATCAATAATTAATTATTCATAAATAATATTACGTAATCACAATATCGACAACCAGCGCTTCCTGAAAGAGGGGCTTTTCAATAAGAATTTCTCTTTATCTTTGGCGCAATTAGGTAACCAAACCTCTCCTTAGATGTAACTTTCTAGACATTGCCAATAATGTTATCTAATAATATTATTCAAATAATATGAATTATTGATCCGATAATGAAAATACAAAAGTAGTGACAATTATTAAAACAACAATAATATAAAATATCAATGTAGCAATTATTGATTCAATAAAATAAAATATTGAATAAAGATCTACTCAGTAATAATTATTGAGTAATGCCTTCCTACGTAAGAATCAATAATTGGTGCAATACCGTGCCATCTTCTTTTTTTAACCACCGGGTCCAACAACATATTAATCAGTAAATAACTATGCCGTTATTTATAAACAACTTATACTTGTCGTTTTCTTCATCCAATCGCTTTTCTAGTTATGGGGCCCTCACAAGGTCATACGCCACGCATTTAATTTAATATTCCCAAACACAGTAAGAATATTCCACGACCAAACGAATATTCTCCGATAAAAATGAATATTTTATAACCACTTGCATATTTGAAATATTTGTGCATTTTACCTATAACTAAGCACATTAATCAAATCAACCCTTACTATTTCAAAATAATAAATAGAGGAAATTTAATTTTATTTATAATAAGTTGGGGTCTTACAACCTCCCCTCCATATGAAATTTAGTCCTCAAAATTGACGTACGTACCTGGTGTTTCGAAAAGGTGAGGATACCTCGCTTTCATTTCCGCTTCCAACTCCCGTGTCATTTCCTCAATAAAGATGGTTTCTCCACAAAACTTTAACTTGTGGTATGACCTTTGTCGTAAGACATGCTCCTTCCTATCCAAGATCTTGACAGTACCTCCTCGCATGCAGTAAGTCTTCTACTATCTCATCCTGGTTCTAACTCAATAACGTGGTTCGGGTCTTTCTCATATTTATGAAGCACAGATATATAAAAAATATTATGAACACGAGACATACTTGGAGGTAACGCAAGTCTATAGGCTACATTTCCTACTCGGTCAAGAATCTGAAATGGACCAATAAATTATGGATTGAGCTTTCCTCTCTTCCCGAATCTTGTAACTCCCTTCAATGGGGCAACACACAACAATACATGATCCCCAATACTAAACTCCACGTCCTTTTGATGAAGATCCGCATACCTCTTTTGTAGATCTTGAGCCGTTTGTATACGTTGTCGAATCATTTGGATCTTTTCTGTAGTCATACATACCAACTCGGGTCCCAACAATGTTGCTTCACCCACCTCATCCCAACATATTGGAGAAATGACACTTTCGTCCCATACAATGCTTGAATGGAGCCACACTTATACTTGCCTGATAACTGTTGTTGTAGGAGAATTCCACCAATGGTAAATACTTATCCCAACTCCCTTTGAAATCTAGGACACAGAGTCTTAATAGATCTTCAAGAGTTTGAATTGTCCTCTCTGATTGTCCATCCGTTTGAGGATGGTATGCCGAACTAAATCATAAATTTGTGCCCATAGCTTTTTGCAAACTAACCCAAAATCGTGAAGTGAATCTTGGGTCACGGTCTGAAACTATGGATACTGGCATGCCATGCAATCTCACAATCTCATTTACATACATATGAGCAAGACGTTCAAGGGAATAAGTCTCCCGTATCGACAAGAAATGAGCAGACTTGATTAATCTATCAACAATAACCCAAATAGCATTAATGCCTTGAGAAACCGTGGGAAGACCCGTAACGAAATCCATGGTAATGTGTTCCCACTTCCATTTCAGAATCTCAAGTGGTTGCAATGGACCCTTAGGCACTTGATGCTCCGCCTTTACACGTTGACAATTTAAACACCTCGAGATAAACTTCGATCTCTCTCTTTCATATTGTTCCACCAAAATGTATGTCAAGATCACGATACATTTTGGTACTTCCGGATGGATTGCAAATGGTGTATTGTGTGCCTCCATCATGATCTTGTTCTTTAAATCGTAATCGTTAGAACACAAAGTCCGGAGTGGACTCAAGTATTCTTTCTTCATCGATTCTTGCTTCCGGAATAGCACCTCTTGTACTTTCTTCTTCATACACATCGATCCGGGTCTCGTGGCTTGAGCAACTTTAACTTCATCGATTAAAGTTGGTTCTACGCGATACTTGACATCATCGCACTCGCGTTCAGTGATATGATCTTCTACTCAACGCGTCACCTACCACGCTTACTTTTCCGGGATGGTATTGAATGGTGTGGTCATAATCTTTTAACAACTCGAGCCAACGTCGTTGTCGCATGTTGAGTTCCTTTTGGGTGAAGAAATATTTGAGGCTTTTATGGTCTGAATATATCTCCACTTTCTCTCCATATAGATAGTGGCTCCGGATCTTTAAGCAAAAAATGATCACTTGCCAACTCTAGATCATGAGTAGGATAATTCCTCTTATATTCTTTAAGTTGTCGCGAGGCATAGGCTATGACTTTCCCACGTTGCATGAAAACACATCCTAATCCTTTTCCTAAAGCATCGCTGTAGATAACAAATCCATTCGAACCAGATGGTATTGTCAGAACAGGTGCCGAAATGAGTCTCCTCTTGAGCTCTTGGAAACTCTTTTCGCTTTCCTCGCTCCATACGAATTTTGTATCTTTCTGAGTTAGCTGAGTTAACGAAGTAGCGATTCGAGAAAATCCTTCCACGAATCTCCGATAATAACCAGCTAAGCCCAAAAAGCTACGTACTTCGGTTATCGACTTCGGTTGCTCCCAAATTTGTATTGCCTCAATCTTCGTCGGGTCAACAGATACTCCATGTTTCAATAAACGAATATCTTTATGACTAGATATGACAGTGATTGATTTTAATGGTTTAGTTGCTTGAATTCGTACAACAGGTTGGTTCGGAATATGAAAACTAACATCCTTACGGAAACAATCAATTTTGGCATGATGAGTAGTTAACCAATCAATCCCTAAAATCACATCGAAAGCAAGTATCTTTAAAGAGATTAGTTCAACAGGTAATGTGATGGTGCCAACTTGGATCAAACAAGATTTATAAACAGTGGATGTGATGAAAGTTTCTCCTAACGGAGTCTCCACAGATAAATTAAAGTCTAATTTCTCCGGAGTTAAGTTTAATCGTTGAGCACAAGCGGAGAGAGATAAATGAATGGGTAAAGACCCCAGATCGAAGTAAGGTATAAACTTCGCAAGAATTTATGATTAGCTTACCCGTGATCACCTCGTTTGGGTTCCTCGCATTTTGACCAGTCATGACAAACGCTCTTCTAGGAACCGTTGACTTTGACTTTTCTGGATTACCGCATGGTGGGTGAAAATCCATTTGCAGTTTCGTATATTCTATTATACTTGTATGAGATATCATTTTTTTTGTACTCGTCATGAAATATCATTTTCTTTAGTATTTTTTCTTTTACGAGTTACTATTCATGGGTTACTATTCACCCAATTACTATTCACTCTGGTATTATTCACTCGGGTATTCGGGGTACTTTTTATGTCGGAGTACTATTTACGAGTTACTATTCACCCGATTACTATTCACTCTAGTATCATTCACTCGGGTATTCAGGACACTTTTCGTGTCGGGGTACTATTCACGGGGTACTATTCCCGAAGTACTATTCATGGGGTACTATTCACCTGAAAAATATATTTTTTATCTGCCCAAATTATTTTTGGTACATGAATGTTATTCTTGAATTTTACTATACAAAGCAGTATCATGTTGACAATTTGGACGTTATTGATTCCTAGATAAATTAAATTATAAATCTTTAAAATTTATCCTTGAACTTATTTTATTGAATTATTATGTCATTGTCATCATCCTCATGCTTATATTGTGATGAAAGTCATCTTTGGCTTACATGCATAGATGGATTTGGTATTATTTTGACCAGGGATTATTCGATATAATCATGACCGTAATGAAACGAATGATGTGGTAAAAGTCCTCATTGGCCCGTAGTGCATTGATGGACAGTTATGGGTATGATTATGACCAAGGATTATTTGGTATAGTCATGACCATTGATGATTATATGAATATCCTTGGCCCGTAGTGCAGGGATGATTCGATGATGTGGTTTATTTACTAAGCTGAGTCTCAGCGATAAAGTTGATGAAAAACTTTTTAAATCATAGAAGATAGTAGATTTTATGCTCTACTTGACTCTTCTAATGGATTACTTATTCTGCTGCAGTTGTTAATCTAAAACTTGTTATCTATTGTATTCTATCAGTTGTTATACTGTTGAAGGCTAAGGATAATTTATTCCGCATTATCTTAGTCATAATATTTCTTACTGGGCTAGTTGAGCTCACCCTTTTCTTTCATTGTTCTCTTCAGGAAATGAGAATATAGCTGGGACGAGTCGGGAAATGAAGTGATGGTCCATGATAAGTGGCTTTAGTAGTCCTCACTATTCTGTGAAATAGTGTGATAATAATTGTAATGAGGATTCCATTGAGAATGGATATTGTCTAGAAGGCAATATTCTTGTTTAAACTCTTAGCTATGTTTTGTCGTATTGTACACGACTGTTGTATAATTAAGTTTGTATTTGATTTATGTACCATGTATTTGGAGACTCAAGATGGGTGATGTATACCTGTTTTGGGGTCGTCACACTGGTGCTGACGTCTTTCCATCATTGTTGAATCTCCTCTTCTTGAAATATCCACTCTTATTGTCTTGGCCATGATTACCACCAAAGTGGTTACCATTTCTGTCCTGTTGATTCCCTCCACGCTTGTTGTCACCGCTTCTGTGACACCCCCAAAAATAGGTATACATCACCCATCTTGGGTCGTCAGATACATGGTACTGAATACAAATACAAACTAATTATACAATGTGTGTAAAGTACGACAAAAACATATCTTCATGAGTTTTAATACAAATATTTTCATCTGAACAATATCCACACTTGGAGTCCTCATTATATTTATTATTACAGATTTTCATAGAATAAAGAGGACTATTAATGCACCATCTAGGACCATCACTGCTCCTCGACTAATCACAAAAGTTATTCCAAAGAGAATAATAAATAATGGAATAATGAAGAATTTCACCAAGTATAGGGTAGATCACGATACAAAGTTATTCCAACAAGATAATAAAAAATGGAATAATGTAAGTTCTCTTCATGAATATGAAAAAAATACCCTTACCTTTGAAAGAAGAGTATTCTTAATCGGTAGAGGCGATGATATACTCGAAGAAAACTTACACTACGCTCAAAGCTTTCTTAAACTCTAAAGAAATACGCTCAAGATTATAGAAGAAGATATCTCTATATGAAGGAATGAGCTTCTATTCATAGGAGAATGGACTGCATAGTAACTAATTCATGAACGGTCCAGATTGATATACTTTTAAACGGACGGTCCAGATTAATTTAATAAAATATTCTAATAAAACAAAATCTTTTAAATAAAATATAATATATTCTATTTATAATCTAATAAAACGAATAACTTTATAAAAGTATTCTGCATTTTATATAAAAAGATTTTACTATACAAGATACTTATGCAAAACTATGCATAATAAAATATAATATATTCTAATTATTGTCTAATAAAACAAATAATTTTATAAAAGTATTATATTTTATATAAAAAAGATTTTAGTATGCAAAACACTATGCGTAATAGAATATTATATATTCTATTTATAGTCTAATAAAACGAATAACTTTATAAAAGTATTCTATTTTATATAAAAAAAAATCTATTTTATTACATTAATAATACTAATAAAACAAAACCGGTGACTTCTCACGCAAACATTAATAATCAATACCATGTGCTACTATGCAACCACGCCTTTGTCGCTTTTTTACTACCGAGTAGTTCAACAGCTTTTAACGGTAAAACTTCCATTAGTTATTCTCATAAAAATATTTTTGTCATTTTCTCAATCCGACAATAATTCTGTTGTGGGGTCCACCAATGATTGTACCGTCGGACGGATATTCCCTGACCAATCGAATATTATATAACAACCCACAACTATAACATTATATCAAATCCACACCATAATATTCAAAAAATTATTTCGAGAAAATTAAATATTTATTCATAAAATCTAGGGTCTCACAATCTCCCCTCCTTATGGAATTTCGGCCTCGAAATTTATATACGTGCACTGTATCTTTGAAGAGGTGAGGGTAGCTTGACTTCATTTTAGATTCTAACTCTTGAGGTATAACCTTTGAGTGTCGAATATAATCCTTCTTATCCAAGATTTTAACACGTATCTCCTCATACGTTAAATCATCCGCTATCTCGTCTGGTTCTAAATTAATAATGTGGTTCGGGTCGTCCACATATTTACGTAACATCGGTACGTGAAAAAATGTTATGAACACGTGACTTACTTGGCGGTAAAACAAGTCTATAAGCCACAATTTCTACTTGATCGAGGATTTCAAAATGTGCCAATTAAATCGAGGGTTAAGATAACGTCTTCTTGAACCTTCTTCTTCACATTCATCAACTCTGAGTATGTAGCTTGAGCGGCTTTAACTTTATCGATTAAAGTCAATTCTACTAGTATATTCGTTATCTTCACGTGGGTTCGTATATTCACATTTGTAACCACATACGATCTTCTACTCAATGCGTCAGCTACCATGTTCGATTTTTCTACGATGGTATTGAATGGTACGATCATAATCTTCAACATCTCGAGTCAACGTCTTTGGCGCATGTTACGTCCATTTTAGTTGAAGAAATATTTGAGGGTTTAAGAAATGGGTTTTGTCTTTGGGTCAATCAATACAAAATTCGATTTCACGCTCTAGGGGTAGGCTAGGAAGTCTTCATGAATACGTCAGGAAATTTATTAACGATAGAAATATTATTCAAAACTGTGACCCTCATCCAAGACTTGGATAGTACATCACATTAATACCTATCAACTTGCCATCTTCATTCACGATGTCGCCTACAGAAAGTCTGGCTTCGGTGCATTCCACACAAGGAAGTCAACAACGAAAGGATCGAGCTCTTTACTTATGGCTTGATATGACAATGATTGACTTTAGTGGTTTGGTTACTTTGAATTCGCATAACAGGTTGGTTAGGAGTGTGAAAACTAACAACCTTACGAAAAACATGATGAGTAGTTAACCAATCGTTTCTAAAAATCACATCAAAGGCACGTATTTTCAAAAAGATAAGATCGGCAGGTAACGTGAAAGTGTTGATTTGAACAAGATTTATAAATAGTGGAGGTAACGAAGGTTTCTCCCAACTGAGTTTAAACAGATATATCAAAGTCTAACTTCTTCGGAGTTAACTTCAAACATTGAACACAACTAAGTGAAATAAAAGAGTGAGTAGAACCGGTATCTAACACAGTATAGACTTCGCAAGAGTTTATGACTAACATACCCGTGATAATTTTATTTAGGTTCCTCGTCACGAAAAAAAAACTCTCTCTCTTAAACTACCGACTTTGGCTTGTCTGGGACATCCTTTGGCATCACTATCCCAGCTGGACTTGACTTCACCATACGACAAAATCGAGCTAGGTGACATTCTCTTACACAATTAAAACACGCTTTGAATTGCTGCGTAAAGTTTGGACGAATGTGTCCCTCCTGTCCGCATTTGAAACATACAACCGGTGGTCGTTCTTCTTCCTTTGAAACGGGTGCTGGTGCCGACGTCTTCACGTCATTGTTGAACCTTCTCCTCTTGAAATGTCCATTCTTATTGTTTTGGCCATGATTACCACCGAAGTGGTTACCATTTCTGGCATGTTGATTCCCTCCATGCTTATTGTCACCGCTTTGATGACTGTTATCACCTGTATTATTATTTTGTCGGTTGCTCTCTTTTGGTTGGGTTGACTCATTATCGCGCTCCAATAACTGAGCCCTATTAACAACATCTGAATACAAACAAAGTTTATGAGAGATAAGATATTGACGTATCTCAGGTTTCAAACCTCTTAGAAACATTCGCGACATTCTCTCCTTATTATCAACCTAATGAGACGCAAATCGGGACAACTCGGCAAACTTGGCTTCGTACTGCGACACGGTCATGTTGTTTTGCTCCAACTTGATAAACTCCACCTCCTTCATGTGACGAATACTTTCGGGAAAGTACTTGTCATTGAACAGCTCTTGGAACTTCTCCCAAGACACCTTGAGTGCGTCAGGCTGGGTACGTTTTACAGATTCCCACCAGTAATCTACCTCTTCACGCAACATAAAGGGGGCGAATGGAACCTTTTTCTCCTCGGAGCATCCCAAGACATCAAATATCTTGGTGATCTGCTTTAACCACGTCTCCGCCTTAAGTGGTTTTGGGTTTTCCAAAAACTCCGATGGTCCCAGCTCCTTGAATTGCTTAGCGGTGACCGACCGTGGGTTGCCATTATTTTTACCTGCATTATGAACAGGAGCCACCTTTGCCTGATGTTGCATAAATTCTAAAAAGCTAGTAAACATACCGTCGTTCATCAATTGATCAGTGTTGTTGTTTACAGGAGGATTATCGCCATCCTGTTGCACATTGTCCTGATTATTGATCTGTGGAGACTCAATGGTTTCCTGTGCTCCATTACTTATCTCAACATTTTTCAGATGCCATTTTCAAATACTGCCACAAAACAAGGGTTAATTAACATATCACATATTATCTCTCGACTCTGACCGACCAATTAAATACCAAATAAACTTAGGTAGGTCATACCGAAGAGGAATTCCCGTCTCTCCCTCCTAGTTCTTGTCTCACATCTCGGCCAGGGATCATATCCTAAAGCTTTGATACCAACTGTGACGCCCCCAAAAATAGGTATACATCACCCATCTTGGGTTGCCAGATACATGGTACTGAATACAAATACAAACTAATTATACAACAGTCGTGTAAAATACGACAAAACATATGCTGTGAGTTTTAATACAAATATTGTCATCTAGACAATATCCACACTCAATGGAGTCCTCATTACATTTATTATTACACTATTTCACGTAATAGTGAGGACTACTAATGCACTATCTAGACCATCACCTTTCCCCGACTAATCCCAGCTACGTTCTCATTTCCTGAAGAGAACAATGAAAGAAAGGGTGAGCTCAACTAGCCCAATAAGAAATATTATGACTAAGATATTGTAGAATAAATTATCATTAGCCTTCAAAAGTGTTAAACTGATACAATATAACAAACATCAAGTTTAACTGTAGCGGAACAAGCAATCCATTAAAAGAGTCAAGTAGAGAATAAAATCTACCATCTTCTATGATTTAAAAAGTTTTTCATCACTTTTATCGCTAGGACTCAGCTTAATAAATAATCCACATCATCCCCACAGACTACTACCAAGACATTTTTTTTTTTAGTATCACGACCACAAATTATCCATGAACTACGGGCCAAAGATAATCGTGTTTTCATCAACGGTCCTGGATCATGCCATAAAACAATTCATCTTTGCACCCTTGGTCAAGAGAATCCATAGCCATAATCATACTAAAACTCATCCATCAATGCAATACGGGCCAATGAGGACTTTTTCCACATCATTTGTAACATTACTACCATGATTATACCGAATAATCCTCGGTCATAATCATACCAAGTCCATCTATGCACCACTGCCACTTGGATGACTTTCAACATAATATAAACATGAGGATGATGACAATGATATAAGAATTCAATAAAACAAGTTCAAGAATTAATTTATCCATGAACTAATAACGTCCAAATTGTCAACATGATACTTTTTTCAGAGAGTAAATTCAAGAATGCTCATAGGAATATTTGCATGAAAAGATCTCGCGTGAAGCCTTAAATATCAAGGATATTCTACTAATTTCATGGAGCATAGAAGTCAAAGATTTAACCAATCGAGTATAATAAAGAATGGAATAACCAAAGAAATCACCACGCATGCGATATTGGCGTATGATGTTATTCCAACAAAATAATAAATAACGGAACCCGGTCGTGCAGGCATAATACGCACCGACAGGATATTCCAAATGTAATAATAAAGAATGGAATAACAATGTAAATCACCATGCATGAGGTACATCATCGCATGATGTGTTATTCTAATGTAATAATAAATAATCTAACCGTGTCAGCGTAAAAACGCACGTGCATGATATTCCAATGTAATAATAAAGATAATAAAGGCGTCCCAAGATATAAAACGCATAAGCATGTGATATAGATATTCCAATGTAATAATAAAGACGGAACCAGTCCCACAGAAATGCATGACAGGATATTCCAACGTAATAATAAAGAATGGAATAACAATGAAATTTCACCATGTATGCAGTATTTTGCATAGATAGGTTATTCCAAAGAGAATAATAAATAATGGAATAATGTAAGAATTTCACCAAGTATAGGGTAGATCACGATACAAAAGTTATTCCAATGTAATAATAAAAATGGAATAATGAAGTTCTCTTCATGAATATGAAAAAAATACCCCTTTACCTTTGAAAAGAAGAGTATTCCGATGGTAGAGGCGATGATATACTCGAAGAAAACTTACACTACGCTCAAAGCTTTCTTAAACTCTAAAGAAATACGCTCAAGATTATAGAAGAAGATATCTCTCTATAGTTTCTCTCTCTATAGTTTTAGTGAATTCGTAAGAAATAATGAAGGAATGAGCTTCTATTTATAGGAGAATGGATCGTGACAAGAATTAATTCATGAACAGTTCGTCCATTGATTTACTTTTAAACAGACGGTCCCCGATTAATTTAATAAAATATTCTAATAAAACAAAATCTTTTAAATAAAATAAAATATATTCTATTTATAATCTAATAAAACGAATAACTTTATAAAAGTATTCTGTTTTATATAAAAAAGATTTTACTACGCAAAACGCTATATATCTTACGCATTATGCAACACTATGCATAATAAAATATAATATATTCTAATTATTGTCTAATAAAACAAATAACTTTATAAAAGTATTACATTTTTATATAAAAAGATTTTACTATGCAAAACACTATGCATAATAGAATATTATATATTCTATTTATAGTCTAATAAAACGAATAACTTTATAAAAGTATTCTGTTTTATATAAAAAGTTTTTCTGCTTTATTACATTAATAATACTAATAAAACAAAACTGAGTGACTTCTCACGCAAGCATTAATAATCAATATCGTATGCTACTATGCAACCACGCGTATTATTGTACTTTTACTACCAAGTAGTTCAACAGTTTTAACGGTAAAACTTCCGCCGTTATTCTCATAAAAATATTTTTGTCATTTTCTTAATCCGACAATAATTCCTTTGTGGGGTCCACCAATGATTGTACCGTCGTACGGATATTTCTCGACAAAAAGAATATTCCCCGACCAATCAAATATTATATAACAACTTGCATACATTACAAAATTTATAAATACTACCCACAACTATAACATTATATCAAATCCACACCATAATATTCAAAAAATTATTTCGAGAAAATTAAATATTTATTCATAAAATCTGGGGTCTCAAACTTCACGATCGCTACCAATCGGTATTATCGATTTGTCACCGCTTCTCTTGGTTGGGTTGACTCATTATCGCGCTCCAATAACTGAGCCCTATTTATAACATCTAAATATAAGCAAAGTTTGTGAGAAATGAGGTATTGACGTATCTCAAGTTTCAAACCTCTTAGAAACATCCGTGTCATTCTCTCCTCATTATCAACCAAATGAGATGCAAACTGGGACAACTCGGCAAACTTAGCTTCGTACTATGACACGGTCATATTATTTTGCTCCAGCTTGATAAACACTACCTCCTTCATGTGACGAATACTTTCAGGAAAGTACTTGTCGTTGAACAGTTCTTGGAACTTCTCCCAAGACATCTTCAAGTCTGGCGGAGTTAAATCGCTTTCTGATTCCCACCAATGAATCACTTCCTTTCGTAACATGAAGGTGGCAAAGGAACCTTTTTCTCTCACAAAGATCCCAAGACATCAAATATCTTGGTGATTTGCTTTATCCACGTCTCCGTCTTAAGTGGTTTTGGCTCTCCAAAAAACTCCGGTGGTCCCAGCTCCTTGAACTGTTTAGCGGTGACCGTTCGAGAGTTGTCAGTGATTCCACTTATATTTTGAATAGGAGTCGCTATCGCCTGATGTTGCATGAATTGCATAAAGCCTCTGAACATCCCATCGTTCACCATTTCATCGATGTTATTATTTACCTGAGGATTATTGTCTTCCTGTTGCACATTATCCTAGGTATTGATCGTTGGTGACTCAACGGTCTCATGTGCTTATTGCTTATCTCAACATTTTTGAATGCCATTTTCAAATACTGCCACAAAATAAGGGTTAATTGACATGTCACATATTATCCCTATACTCTAATCGGCCAAATAAATACCAAATAAACTTAGGTAGGTCATACTACCGAAAGAATTCCCCGTCTTTCCCCTCCTAGTTCTTGTCTCACATCTCAGCCAGGGATCATATCCCTAAGCTTTGATACCAACTGTGACGCCCCCAAAATATGTATACATCACCCATCTTGAGTCGCCAAATACATGGTACAAAATTCAAATACAACTTAATAATACAACTGTCGTGTAAAATACGACAAAACATAAACTAAGAGTTTTAATAAGAATATTGTCTTCTAGACAGTATTTAAACTCAAATGGAGTCCTCATTACATTTATTATCACACTATTTAACAGAATAGTGAGGACTACTAATGCTATCATCTGGACCGTCACTCCGTTCCCCGAATAGTCCCAGCTATATTCTCATTTCTTGAAGAGAACAATGAAAAAAAGGGTGAGCTCAACTAGCCCAATAAGAAATATTATGACTAAGATAATGCAGAATAAGTTATCATTAGCCTTCAACAATGTTAAACTGATAGAATATAATAGACAACAAGTTTAACTGCAGCGGAACAAGCAATCCATTAGAAGAGTCAAGCAGAGCATGATATCTACTATCTTCTATGATTTAAAAAGATTTTCATCAACTTTATCGCTTAGACTCAGCTTAATAAATAAACCACATCATCGAATCATCCCTGTACCACGACCAAGGATATTCATGTAATCATCAATGGTCATGACTATACCGAATAATCCTTGGTCATAATCATACCAACAACTGTCCATCAATGAACTACAGGCCAATGAGGACTTTTACCACATCATTTTTAATATTACGAGTCATGATAATACCGAATGATCCCTGGTCATAATCGTACCAATCAACAGTTCATCTATGCACGTAAGCCAAAGATGACTTTCATCACAATATAAGCATGAGGATGATGACAATGATATAAGAATCAATTAAAAGAAACAAAGGATAAATTTTTAAAGATTTATAATTTAATTTATCCAGAATTCAATAATGTTCAAATTGCCAACATGATACTGCTTTGTGGAGTAAAATTCAAGAATGATATTATATCAAAAATGATTTAGACCGAAAAGAAATCAATTTTTTTCATTAATAGTACTTTGGGTGAATAGTACCCGGATGAATAGTATCCTATGAATAGTACTTTGGGAATAGTACCCCGTGAATAATACTTTATGAATAGTACTCATGAATAGTACCTCATGAATAGTACTTTATGAATAGTACTTTGTGAATAGTACTCATGGATAGTACTCAGGCATACGAAAAGCTTAAAATTTAACAAGAATGTGCGTAAAAATATCCTTGTAAAAACGATACTAGATGAAAGCCTTAAATTTCAAGGATATTCTACTAATTTCACGGAGTATAGAAGCAATACTTTAACAAGATGAGGATATAATCAGAATACGAGATAAAATAATATTACTCACATACTACAGAATATGGAAGAAAATATTATTCCTACGAATCTTGAACAAAATAATATCCCTTACCTCGTAAGAAGATTGATATCTTTGGAATAGTGAGGTAGCAGACTTCTCTTCTTCTTTCTCTCTATAGCTTCTCTCTCTATAAATGCTCTTATGAGTCTTAGTGAATTGGTGAGAATGAAGGAAGAATGAGCTTCTATTTATAGGAAAATATAGTTTCGATAATTGCACATTTTGGGGCTCGAAATATTACAGTATAATACCTTCATCTTTTTCTTCATTTTTAATTTAGTCCTGCAAGTATTATCAAACTTGTACCACCTCCCCTAATAGTATATCATGTGAATTAATAGTACAATCATGTGAATCAATAGTTCAATCATGTGAAAAAAATAATTACAGTATAGTACCTTCATCTATACCTCTATTTTTAATTTAGTCATGCAAGTATTATCAATCTTGCACCACCTCCCCTAATAGTACATGCATGTGAATCAATAGTACACACATGTGAACAAATAGTTATAAGCATATGAATTAATAGCACTTAATTGCTTGTTTATCCGATTAATTACCCGATTGGTCAATATAACCTCCAGACATCCATTATTATCGAAATAGATGTCGATTTCCACTAACACTAATAATCCCAACACAATGGAGCTATCAATTTTATCTTTAATCAACACGGACTTATTCATCATTAATATTATAACTCACAATATTTAACAACCAGGTCGTTCCTAGGAAAGATGGGGCTTTTCGATAAGGATTTCTCCTTATTGGTAGCCAAGCAATTAGGTGACCAAACCTCTCCTCGATGTAACTTCTGACATTGTCAATATTGCAAATAATAAAATGAATAACTTTATCGTCTCAATTATTGATTTAATAATATAAAATATTATGCGATGATAATCTTGTGACAATAATTGAATCAATAATATGAGAGATATGATGCATCAATTCTCAGTAGCAATAATTGAGTATAACCGAGAGTGACTTCTCATATAAGCATCAATAATTAATACCATGTCTTACTTATACGCAACCACGCCAGACATCTTGTACTTTTACTACCGGGTAGTTCAACGGTTTAACGGTAAAACTTTCGCGTTATTTTTATAAAAAGATAATTACGTCGCTTTCTAACTACGACAATACTTCTATTGTGGGGTCCACCAATGATTGTGTCGTCGTACGAATATTCCCTGTTAAAACGAATATTCCCCGATCAATCGAATATTTTATAACAACTTGTTTACTTTGTAAAATTTTTAAATATTACCCACAACTATAACATTATATCATATCCACACCATAATATATATTTCGAGAAAATTTAATCTTTATTCATAAAAGTTGGGGTCTTACAATTTGGATATCAACAGTTGTCATAGTCATAATGGAATAAAAGTTAAATCATAATAGGATGATTCTAATGTGAAGTTATAAAAGGCGAGCAAACTCAAACAATTTTAGTAGTATAAATAGAAAAATTGATCAAGTCAAGTTGTTGTTTGTTTAAGATCATAGTTTACTCACTCTACGATTTAGAAATCTCATCTGCTGATAAGTCATGTGATCAAGAAGCTTAACGTTACTTAGGAGCACCTCAAATCATTCAATTCATTTTTCATTTGTAATTGTGATCTTAGTGATTAATGTAATCCAAATTTGTGTGACTTGAGGGATTATTAGTAAATCAGTTTTAAAACAGTTCTTTGTGAACTAAACTTTGAGTGATTACCATTCCTTGGTGGAATATCTCTATTCGTGGAGTAAAAGAGAGGACTGGGAGATTTTTGTGCTCCGATCCTCTTAAAAATCATTGTGTCATTTACTTTACTGCACTTACATTATGCACTTTAAATTTTATATCCCTATGACTTGTCTACACTCTATTACACTAAATTTAGAATTATGATTTCTTATTAATCTTTGAAGGGTTTTTCAGAACATCATTTCGATGTGCTTAATCATTAAAATAATTTGTTTAATTTAACATTGGTAATAATTCTCTAAACCAAAAATATTAAAAAACTATTTAACCCCCCCCTTATAGATCTCTTTCTGCATTTGAAAATAACAACTTAGTTCTCTTAGGAACCTAGACCTACCTAACTTTAGGCTTCCTATACACAAGGTAATCATAGAAATCCCACATTGCAGCAATATAACAACAAAAGAGATTTTTTAAATGATCTATGTTATAACTGCAAAAGGTTAAGTCATTACATTGTTGAATGCAACAAACCTTTTAGAGAGGAATTGATGAAAGACAAGAATAAGGAGTCAACATCAAAGAAAGACTTCAGAGGATACAAAGAGTACTAGAAGAATGAGATATGTCTAGTAGCTGAGGGATCATGGAGTGGATCAAATAATAATTCAGATTATGAGTCAATTGATGATGAAGGGCCACAAATAACCAATCTCTGTATAATAAGGATAAAGCATTCCTGAAATTGTGTCAATTTACCAATCTACGTTTTATATCCCTATAACTTGTCTACACTCTATTACACTAAATTTAGAATTACGATTTCTTATTAATCTTTGAAGGGGTTTTTCAAAACATCATTTCGATGTGCTTAATCATTAAAGTAATTTGTTTAATTTAACATTGGTAATAATTCTCAAAACCAAAAATATTAAAAAAAACTATTTAACCCCCCTTCTAGATCTCTTTCTGCAATAATTTGTGCAAAACCGTAAAGCCATCTTCTTAATACAATCTGGTGTCTTTTTGTAATGTCTACCGTATTCTTGTGCAAAAAACCGTATATTCTTGTATTTTAACCATCGGGTATTTCAACAGTTTTAACGGTAACTACTACGCCGTTATTTATAAAAAACACATACTTGTCGTTTTCTTCATCCAATATTTTTCTGTTATGGGGCCCATAATTGGCTGCGCCGTCGTACGAATATTCTCCGGCAGCAAGAATATTCCACGACCAAACGAATATTCCCCGATAACAAAGAATATTGTATAACCACTTGCTTATTTAAAATATTTGTGCATTTTATCCATAACTAAGTACATTAATCGAATCAACTCCTTACTATTTCAAAATAATAAATAGAGGAAATTCCATTTTATTCAAAAAAAATAAAAATTGGGGTCTTACAACCTCCTCTCCTTATGAAATTTCGTCATCGAAATTGACGTGCGTAACTGATATTTCGAAAAGGTGAATGTAAGACCCCAACTTATTATAAATAAAATTGAATTTTTCTATTTATTATCTTGAAATAATAAGGTGATAATTTGATATAATACTTTGGTTATAGGTGAAATGTGCAAATTTTGCAAAATAAGCAAGTGGTTATAAAATATTCATTTTGTTTGGAATATTCGTTTGGTCGTGGAATATTCTTTGTTGTCGGAAATATTCGACGACGACACAAGCCCATTCATTCAGGGGCCCCATAATGTATCAACTGTGATGCCCCCAAAATAGGTCTAATCCATCTAACCTATTCTGAGTCGCCAAGACGCCAAATACATGGTACAGAAAACAACTACAACTTTATTAATACAATTATCGTGCAAAATACAACAACACATATTTTGTGAGTTTTGATACAAATATATATCAACTGTGACTCTCATCCTAACCTTGGATAGCACGTCACAATGGCACCTTACATAAAGGTACAAATCGATAATCATGTTTTAGAAATTAAAATCTTTGGTAAGTGCTCAAGAAACCTTCGTATACATGGGAGATCATGCGTCTAGGTTATGATAGATATCATATGCCCACGTAATTATCCTTGGTTGACCTAATAGACCCCAAAAGAAAAATGAGAAGATTACTATCATGTTCTTTCCAATGGTGAGTCTTCTCGACATATAACTATCTCCACATTATCTGTGAATTGAAAATTATATTTCAACCAAACTCCAAGATTATATAGGTAGTGCTCGTAGATATACTCAGCAAGTGGATGTGCATAATCCTGTCTTATGATAACACGAGATTGTATGTCATTAGACATCTTGTATGATAGTGGCAAAACATCCTTCCAACGTTGGGTTTGCCTCACCCTATTGTTGTTCACCAAAATCAATTATTAAGTGATGTATAATATACGACACACATATCTTAGGTCCTCAATACAATTATGTATTGTATGTCATGCCATTTTAGTGTTGAGAAAATTTGACAGTCTCGGACCATCACACTATTCCCCTATTATTCTCGCTCGACTCAGCTATACTCTTATTACCTGAAAGGAATTGTGAAGCAAAAGGGTGAGCACAAATAGCCCAGTAAAGAATATCATAACTAAAGATAATTAAATTATCAATAGATGATAAAACTTTTCAACCATAGTTGCAGCGAAATGAGCAATCCATTAGAAGAGTCAAATAGACCATAAAGTCTATTATCTTCTCCATGTTAAAAGTCCACCAACAATGTTTTATCCCCGTAACATCAATCAACAGTTCATGTCCACAATCATGTGAATAACTCATAATCATAGTTGTGGTTCTAAATTCCTCTTCTCATCCAGGACGAAGATAATTTTTATCACCTGTCTTTACCTGAATCATCAAAGATCATAGTTATACCAAATCACAATTCCCATTCATAATCATACTAATAACTTCATCTTTGCACTACGGGCCAAAGATATTCATTAACAGTTCATCTTTGCACTACAGGCCAAAGATATTCAACAACATGTCATCTTTTCACTACGGGCCAAAGATATTCATCAATAATTCATCTTTGCACTACAGGCCAAAGATATTAATATCTCAAAGAAATACATAATCATTTCAGAATTTATATAAACCATAATTATAACTATGTTGACCAATACACCTTTGCACTTAAGCTAAAAATATTCAATTGTAAATTCAATGGTCATGATCATACCAGTCAACGATTCAACTTTGCACTACTGGCCAAAGAGAACCCATAGTTACGATCATACCAATAGTTTACCCATCTTTAAACTCAAGTCAAAGAGAAATTTC
This sequence comes from Panax ginseng, assembly GCA_020205605.1. Lineage (NCBI taxonomy): Eukaryota > Viridiplantae > Streptophyta > Magnoliopsida > Apiales > Araliaceae > Panax > Panax ginseng. The sequence goes on along the minus strand of CM035149.1, from coordinate 821,988 downwards.
TTCACCAGGGTTATAAAAATGTTATATATGATAATAAAAACAATATGATTAAAACATGGATTTAATTTCAAGAGCAATATTCATAAATCAACGATAATTTGGTCGAAAAAGAAACCAATTTTGTCATGAATAAGAATCGTGAATAAGAAACTCATGAATAAGAACTTCGTGAATAAGTACTCCATATTCGTATACATAAAATCAGTGATCGTAAATAATGTCATATACGTAAATAAAGGTCATATACGTAAATAGTGTCATATCGTGAATCTTTTAGATCGTGTGAATATTGTCGTATACGTGAATAAGAATCTCAAACCTAAAAGATAAAGTTTCATAATAAAATCCATATCAATATTTATAACACCTTAATCCAAATGTTATAAATCACTTAATAATCTCATAATCTAATATTATTAATATTAAAATAATATTTTAATCATTTCTTAAACTTATAAATAATTTATTTTAATAGTTCACACTTTACTAATTAATGCATTTAATCATCCTAAAATGTCAAACTCATAAGCTTTCATCACCAAAAACCAAAACCCTCATCAAAAATCTACATATACCTTATATAAGATTCTCAAGCCATAAAATCCTATTTTCTAATTTTTTTTTACTTCACATAACATATTTAATTCATTTACTCATAACTAGTCCATTTTCATGAAAAACACCAAATCAGTACAAATAAATTTTTATTTCTGGGATTTAGCAGAATATAGTCCCATATTGAACATATATTTTTTTCGGAATTTTTAAAATTCATTTACTATTTTTCATATGGCCAAAACTGCCAAATATTTAGACATTTATCATAAATTGTACTTTTGTCCAAAAATTTCAAAATTTACAGAGTATACTGCTATTATATACATGTACTCCCAATAAAAATTTCACCAATTTTGGAGTTAACCACAAGGAGTTATAAGGGTTTACTTTTAAAATAGTCATAACTCCTAATCTATAGATCCAAAAATTATCATTTTTGGACACAATCTAGAAATCTCATCAAATTATCATTTCAAATTTTTCAAAATTTTTGAAGGTCAGAAAAATTACGAAACATGAAAAACATAATAACCCTTACAATCCCTTACCTCAAAAGAGTAGTATTTCTGACTGGAATATCGGATGTAATGCCGAAGAAAACTTACACTGAATAGCAACTCTCAAAGTATCTAAATACTCACAAAAATACGCTAGACAATATAGAGAGAGAAAACTTATGTTTCTGTGTGATTTTCAATTCTAACTTAAGTGCCTATTTATAGGAAAATGATAGAACGCCAAAAGAGACTAAATTAATAAAATATTAATTTATTTATTTATTTTCTTTGCTACGCCACCTCTCTTGAAAAACTGAACAGCCTTCTTTGAAAGAAAAATATCAACACATGTTTTCAAAATAAAACAAAAGTGGGTTCCACCCAATTTTAACAAAAAAAATCAATTTATTTTTCGAAACTTCAGTAATTCATAATAAATAGCCCTTTAATCAGAAAAATACGAATTTTATATCCATTCCACACAAAATCGAATTCTCTACAACTTTGTAGCTTTAAGTTTTTCCAAATTCCAAACAGAAAATATCCGAAATCCACAAACGGATGATTTTCAACACCTCTTAAAATTCATAACAAATCATACGTTAATTTTTAACGGTTCAAAATTTGTGGACATATACTCAATTTATATATGTATAAAATATCCAAAAATCACAATGATCCAACGGTCGGATTAAAATTATAACTCACGCAATAGAGCTTTAAGAACACTGATTTGATTTTTAATACCTCCCTTTTGACAAAAATACTAATAAAACACCTCAACATTAATTTCTTCATTTATAACCACATAAAATAAATAAATCCATTATTTATATCCACATCAACTAAATATTTCCATATTATATAAATCAATAATTAATTATTCACAAATAATATTACAGAATCACAATAATGACAATCAGGCCGTTCCCAAGAAAGAGTGGGCTTTTCGATAAGGATTTCTCCTTACTGGCGCGCAATTAGGAGACCAAACCTCTCCTTTAGAGAACTTTCTAGACATTGCCTGTGAGACCCCGAATTTTTTTAAATGAAAGTATTCATTTTTCTTATAATTATTCTATTTAGTAAATGGTTAAATTGATAAAATGTTAAAGTTAAGGGTGATATGTGAAATTTTTTCAAAGTAAACAAGTTGTTATAAAATAATTGGTGATAAAAGTATAGTAATACGCGTGGTTGCATATTAGCACACGGTATTATACAGTATATTTGATTATTGATGCTTATGTGAGAAGTCACTCAATTTTATTCAATTATTGTTACAATATGTTATAATATTAAATCAATAATTGAGATGGCAAAGTTATTCATATTATTATTTGCAATATTGACAATGTCTAAAAGTTTTGTCAAGGAGAGGTTCGGTCACCTAATTGCGCACCAATAAGGAGAAATCCTTATCGAAAAGCCCCCTTTTTCCTGGGAACGACCTGGTTGATAAATATTGTGAATTATAATAATAATAAATAAATGTTATTAAAAAAATCAAATTTCAGTTCGAAGTTGAATTTGGAAACGCGGACGTGATATTTGAGTCCAGAACGATGAAATTAGTAAAAATAGACTATAAACATAAAATTTTTCGGGGTTGACTTTTTGGTCAAAAAGTCAACAGTTGACTTTTTCAGAAAAAGTCAAACTTCAAAATCTCAAAAATAATTTTTTGATAAAAATATTTCCATTGTGTTGAGATTATTAGTGTTAGTGAAAATCGACATTCATTTCGATATTAATTGACATCTGGAAGTTATATTGACCAATTGGGTAATTAACCGGATAAATGAGCATTTAATTGCTATTAATTCACATGATTATAACTATTTGTTTACATGTGTGTACTATTGATTCACATTCTTGTACTATTAGAGGAGGTGGTGCAAGATTGATAATACTTGCATGACTAAGTTAAAAATGGAGGTATAGATGGAGGTACTATACTGTAATTCGTATTTTCACATGATTATAACTATTGATTCACATGATTGAACTATTGATTCACATTATTTACTATTAGGGGAGGTGGTGCAAGTTTGATGATACTTGCAGGACTAAATTAAAAATAAAAAAAAGACGGAGGTATTATACAGTAATATTTTGAGCCCCAAAACGTGCAATTATTGAAACTATATTTTTCTATAAATATAAGCTCATTCTTCCTTCATTTCTCACCAATTCACTAAAGCTATAGAGCAATTATTATAGAGAAAAATTATAGAGAGAAAGAAGAAGAGAAGTCTGCTACCTCACTATTCTAGTATCCAGTCTTCTTTTGAGGTAGGGGATATTATTATTATAGTAAGGGTTATTATTTCTGTTGTATTCATGAAGAGAGCTATTGTTATTCCATTCCTTATTATTCTTTTGGAATAATCTGTATACGCAAACTACCGTATACATGGTGAAATTCTTCTGTTATTCCATTCTTTATTATTACATTGAATATCCCATGCATGCTGCGGATTACTTTCGTGACTTAGTTTCATTCTTTATTATTCATTGGAATATCCTGCATGCATAAGGATTACGCATGACCGGTTCCATTCTTTATTATTCATTTGGAATATCCTGCATGCGCAAGGATTACGTATGACTGGTTCCATTTTTTTTATTATTACATTGGAATAACTCATCTCATGCGGTCTATTGCATGCATGGAAAATTCTTCTGTTATTCCATTCTATATTATTCGGTTGGAATAACCTGTCTATGTGGATTACCACATGCATGGTGAATTATCCTTCGTATTCATTCCTTATTAAATTGTGAAAATGATCTGTGTACGTGGATTACCGCATGGCAAGCGAAAATCTATTTACAGTTTCGTAATATTTCTGACCCTCAAAAATTCTAGAAAAATTTGAAATGATAGTTTGATGAGTTTTCTAGATTGTGTCCAAAAATGGCGATTTTTGGATGTATAGATTAGGAGTTATGAATTTTACGGGAAAAGACTATATTAAAAGTAAACCCTTATAACTCATTGTGGTTAACTCCAAAATTTGTGAAATTTTTATTGGGAATACATATATATAACAGGAGTATACCCTATAAATTTCGGAATTTTTGAACAGAAGTAAAATTTATGATAAATGTCTAAATATTCGGCAGTTTTGGCCATATGAAAAATAGTAAATGAATTTTAAATATTCCAAGAAAAATATATGTTCAATATATAACTATATTCTGCTAAATCCCAAAAAGAAAACTTTTTGGGAATGATTTGTTATTTTTCATGAAAATAGTTTAGTTACGAATATATGAATTAAATATGTTATGTGAAGTTAAAAAATTGGTAAATAGGATTTTATGGCTTAAAAATCCTATATAAGGTATATGCAGATTTTTGATGAGGGATTTGATCATTGGTGATGAAATCTTATGAGTATGCATTTTTGAATGATTAAATGCATTATTTGGTATAGTGTAAATAATTAAAATAAATTATTTATAAGTTTAAGAAATAATTAAAATATTGTTATAATATTAATGATATTAGATTATGAGATTATTAAGTGATTGATAACATTTGGATATTTTAAACTCTGGATAAATTTAAAGTCTTTAATATTTATCCTTGATTTCGTTTGATTAATGCTTATATCATTGTCATCATCCCCATGCTTATATTATGATGAAAGTCATCTTTGGCTTACGTGCAAAGATGGGGATGTTGATTATTGGTTTACAGATTGTATATCTTTGCTTACGCATAAAGATGGATTTCGCGATTATTGGTTTTACAGTTGTATATTTTTGATTTGCATGCAAAGATGAACTATTGATTGATGAGTATCTTTGACTTATGTGTATAAATGAACTGTTTATTGGTATAATTATGACCAGGGATCATTCGGTATAATCATGACCCGTAATGTTATAGATGATGTGGTAAAAGTCATCATTGGCCCGTAGTGAATTGATGGATAGTTATTGGTATGATTATAACTAGGGATTATTCGGTATAATCATAACCATTGATGATTACATAAATATCCTTGGCCGTAGTGCAAGGATGATTCGATGATGTGGATTATTTATTAAGCTGAGTCTCAGCGATAAAATATTGATTATACACTTTTAATTCGTAAAAGATAGTATATATCATGCTCAACTTGACTCTTCTAAAATACAGTTGTATGTCTTTGACACAGTGCAAAGATGAATTGTTAATGAATATCTTTGGTCGTAGTGCAAAGATGAATTTATTAGTATGATTATGGCGGGAATTGTGATTTGGTATAACCATGATTTTTGATGTTTCGGTGAAGATAGGTGATGAAAATTATCTCCGTCACAGGTGCGAAAAGGAATTTAGAACCACAATTATGATTATGAGTTATTCATATGATTGTGGATGAGAACTGTTGATTGATGTTACAGGATAAAACATTGTTGGTGGACTTTTAACATGGAGAAGATAATAGACCTTATAATCTATTTGACTCTTCTAATGGATTGCTTCGTTCACCTGAACTATGGTTGAAAAGTTTTATCATCTACCATATGTTCTAAATCTCTGATTTATTACTGATGAAGGCTATAGATGATGTAAATTATCTTTAGTCATGATATTCTTTACTGGGCTAGTTGTACTCACCCTTTTTGCTTCACAATTCCTTTTAGGTAATAAGACTGTAGCTGGGTCGAGCGGGGATAACAAGGGAATAGAACGGTGGTCTATAGCTATTGAGGTTCTCCTTAAATAGTATGAAAATAATTTTGTTGAGAACTTTAGATAAGTGTGTTATATTATATACGTCATTTGATATTTAATTTTGGTGAACCGAATAGGGTGAGGTGAACTCAACTTTGGAAGGGTGTTTTGCCACTATCACACAAGATGTCTAATGACATACAACCTCGTGTAATCATAAGATAGGGTTGTGCACATCCACTTACTGAGTATATCTATGAGCACTACCTATATGATCTTAGAGTTTATTTGAAATATAATTTTCAATTGGAGAAAACGGAGATAATTATATGTCAAGAGAAGACTCACCATTGGAAAGAAGATGATAGCAATCTTCTTATTTTTCTTTGGGGACTATTGGGTCAACCAAGAATAATTCTGTGGACATATGATATCTATCATAACCTAAACGCATAGCCTCCCATGTACAAAGGTTTCTTTGAGAATTTTCAAAGATTTTAATTTCTAAAAAAGTTTTTGACGATACTTTTATGTAAGTTTGTGGTCGAGGCACCATGAATGTTACATACATTTGTATTAAAACTCACAGTTTAACTATGGTCGTATTCTGCACGACAGTTCAACAGTTGTATAAATGAAGTTTATATTTGATTTTTATAGTATAATATCTGGCGACTCAAAATGGGTCGTGTGGACCTATTTTGGGGGCGTCACATTGCCAATAATGCTATCTAGTAATATTATTCAAATAATATCAATTATTGATGGAAAATACTGTGCAATGACAATTATTAAAATAACAATAATATAAAATATCAACGCAACAATTATTGAATCAATAAAATAAAATATTAAACAGTAATTACTGTAATAATTATTGATTAGTGCCTTCTTATGTAAGAATCAATAATTAAAAAATATTGTGCAATATCGTGTGCTACTGTGCAACCACACGTATTACTGTATTTTAACCACCGGGTAATCCAACAAGAAAGAGATATAATACTGTTATTATTTATAAAACTCAAACTTGTCGTTTTCTTCATCCGACAGTTATTCTGTTATGGGGCCCACAAATGGTTGTGCCGTTGTATGAATATTCCCCGATAGTAAGAATATTCCTCGACCAAACGAATATTCTCCGACAACAATGAATATTTTATAACCACTTGCTTATTTTAAAAAATTTATATATGTCACCCTTAACTTTACTTTTTATCAATTTAACTATTTACTGAATAATAATTATAAAAAAAATTGAATACTTTTATTTCATAAAATTCGGGGTCTTACAATAACTTTCGGATGAAGAAAACAACAAGTTTGAGTTTTTATAAATAAAGACATAGTTGTTACCGTTAACACTGTTGGAATATCCGGTGGTTAAAATACAGTAATATGCGTGGTTGCACACGGTATTACACAGTATTTTTGAATTATTGATTCTAACGTAAGAAGACACTACTCAATAATTGTTACAGTAATTACTGTTTAATATTTTATTTTATTGATTCAATAATTATCATGTTGATATTTTATATTATTGTTGTTTTAATAATTGTCACCGCACGATATTTTTTCATTATCGATCAATAATTCATATTATTTGAATAATATTATTAGATAACATTATTAACAATGTCTAGAAATTCTGTCGAGGAGAGGTTTGGTCACCTAATTGCGCTGCTAAGAAAGAAAAATCCTTATCTGGAAAGCCCCTCTTTCCTACGAATAGCCTGGTTGTCATTATTGTGATTCTGTAATATTATTTGTGAATAATTAATTATTGATTTATATGATAAGAAAATATTTATTTTATATGGATATAATTGATGGACATATTTATTTTATGTGGTTATAAATGAAAGAATTAAAGCTGAGGTGTTTTATCAGTATTTTGTCGGAATAAAAGTATTAAAAATCATCCGTTTGTGGATTTCAGATATTTTTGGTTTGGAATTTGGAAAAACTTAAAGCTACAAAGTTGTAGAGAATTCGATTTCGTATGGAATGGACATAAAATTCATATTTTTTTGATAAAGGGCTATTTATTATGAATCATTGAAGTTTCAAAAATTAAATATTTTTTATTGGGTGGGACCTACTTTTGTTTTTAAAACATGTAGGCTGCTATTTTTTTTCCAAGATGGCATGCTGGTCTTGGATGGCTAGCATGCGTAAAATGAAGAAAATATAATATATTATTTTATTAATTTAGTCTGCTTTGGCGTTCTAGCATTTTCCTATAATTAGGCGCTTAGGTTAGAATTGAAAATCACACCAGAAACAAGTTTTACCTCTCTCTATATTATCGAGCGTATTTTGTGAGTATTTAGATACTTAGAGAGTTGCTATTCAGTGCAAGTTTCCTTCGGCTTTACATCCGATATTCCGATCAGAAATACTGTTATTTTGAGATAAGGGTTGTTATTTTCTTCTTAAATGATATTATTTTTTCAATATCATTATGCTGAATTATTGATATGAGTTTTATTGTGGAATTTCTACTTTTTTGTGTCGGGGTTACTATTCACGTATACGGCACTATTCACGTATACGGCACTATTCACAAATACGACATTATTCACCAAAGAATGAAATTTTCTCTTTTTTTTGTTTCAGATGTCTATTATGGTTACTATCTTTGATTGTATCCATGTTTTGATCTTTATTCTTAAATTTTACTCCATTATGGTTTATTATGGAGTATTTTTAAACTTGATACGAATCTCTAATCTTTGTTCTTTTATCTTACTGGATTCATTCTCTAAAATGTTTTTCATCATCCTCAATCCTTAATGATGATACTTGATCAATATCTTTGGCCTGTAGTGCAAAGATGAATGATTACCTGATGAATATCTTTGGCCCGTAGTGCAAAAATGAACAGGTGTTGAGATGAACATGACCAACTGGTGATACAAATGAATATCTTTGGCCCGTAGTGCAAAGATGAATATTTGATTCAAGATGTATAGTAGATTTCATTCTCTATTTAACTCTTCTAATAAATTGTTGTTTCCGCTGCAGTTGTTGATCTAAAACTTGTTGTCTATTATATTCTATCAGATTTTTCCTTGTTGAAGACTAAGGATAATTTGTTGTATATTATCTTAGTCATAATATTATTTATTGGGCTAGTTGAGCTCACCCTTTTCCTTTTTTGTTCCATTTTTCTTCTCGTAGAGCGCGAGAATATAGCAGAACCAAATGGGGTATAGAATGATGGTCCTAGACAGTTGTTTTAGCAGTCTTCACTATTTTTGTAAAATAGTGCATCAATAATTGTAATGAGGACTTTATTTGAGTGTGGATATAGTCTGGAAGAAAATATTTATATTTAAACTCACAGTATTTGTGTTGTTATATTTTGCACGATAATTGTAATAATGATGTTGTAGTTGTTTCTGTACCATGTATTTGGCAACTCAGAATGGGTGATGTATACCTATTTTGGGGGCGTCACAATTGGTATCAGAGCTTAAGGATATGGTCTCTAGCGGATATCGGGGAATAGAACTAGGAGGGGAGAGACGAGTAAATCCTTCGCTAGTGTGTCCCACCCAAGCTTATTTGTTGGTCGATCATAATATAGGGATATTATGTGACATGTTAACTTATTTAATTAACCCTTGTTTTATGGCAGTTTTTAAGAATAGCAGCTGAGAACGTTAACAATGGAGTGTATGAGACTGTGGAACAATTTCAATCACCAACAAAGAGAACGTGCAACAAGAAGGCAATATTCCTCCTGTAAATAACACTATGGAGCAAACGATGAATGATGGAATGTTTAGAAGCTTTTTATAGTTCATGCAAAATAAGACGAGGGCGACTCGTGTACAAAATACGGGTAGAATTGATAGCAAAGCGCGGTTTGTCACGGCCAAGCAGTTAAAGGAGTTGGGACCACCAGATTTGTAGGGAAAGCCGGATCTGATTAAGGCAGAAACGTGGGTCAAGCAAATTACCAAGATATTCGATGTCTTGGGATGCACGAAAGAACAAAAGATTCCATTCTCCACCTTTATGTTCCGTGGTGAAAGCAGATTCTTATTGGGAATCATGAAGGCGTACTAACCACCGTACACTCAAACATGTCTTGGGAAAGATTTTAGAAACTGTTCAATGACAAGAAATTTCCTGAAAGTATTCGTCATATGAAAGAGGTAGAGTTTATTAGATTGGAACAAAACAACATGACGGTGTCCCAGTACGAGGCGAAGTTTGCAGAGTTATCCAAGTTTGCACCTAATTTGGTAGAGAATGAGGAACGTATGACGCGGATGTTTTTAAGAGGTCTAAAACCCGAGATTCGTCAATACCTTATCTCTCACAAATTTTCTCTATATTCAGATGTTGTCAACAGGGCTCAATTATTAGAGCGAGATAATGAGTATGTTCAACCAAGGGACCACAACCAGGGTCATACCGGTGATAGCAGTCATCGGAGCGATGATAACCAGCGAGGAGGGAAAAATATGGACAAAAGTGGTAACCACTCTGGTGGTAATCGTGGCCATGATAATAGGAGAGGTGAGTCAAGTGGAAATTTCAAAAAGAGGAGATTTAACAATGACGAGAAGACATCATCACCAAAGACCAAAGACCAACAACAAATTCTAGGGGAGGAGAGAACGACCGCCGCTAGATCTTCTGAAATGTGGAGAGGAGGGACACATAAGTCCAAACTGTTCATAGCCTTCCAAGGTGTGTTTTAATTGTGGAAAAGACGGTCATATAGCCTAATTTTATCCGGTAGCGAAGTCAAGTCCAACTGGGACGGCGTCACCAAAGGCGAATACGGACAAAACAAAGTCAGTGGTTCAAGGGAGGGCGTTTGTCGTGACTAGCCAAAATGCGAGAAACCCGAACGAGGTGATCACGGATAAGCTAATCTTGAACTCTTGAGAAGTTTATACCTTACTAGATATCGGTTCTACCCATTTTTTTATCTTTCCTGCTTGTGCTCAACGTTTAAACTTGACTCCGGAGAAATTAGACTTTGACTTATCTGTGGAGACTCCGTTAGGAGAAACATTTATCACATCCACTGTTTATAAATCTTGCTTGATCCAAGTTGGCACAATCACATTACCTGTTGATCTTATCTTTTTAAAGATACTTGCATTTGAAGTGATTTTAAGGATTGATTGGTTAACCACTCATCATGCCAAAATTGATTATTTTCGTAAGGTTGTTTGTAAGACCCCAACTTATTATAAATAAAATTGAATTTCCTTTATTCATTATCTTGAAATGATAAGGAGTTAATTTGATATAATGCTTTGGTTATGGGTGAAATGTGCAAATTTTGCAAAATAAGTAAGTGGTTATAAAATATTCATTTTGTCGGGGAATATTCTTTTGGTCGTGGAATATTCTTTTTGTCGGGAATATCCGTACGACGGTGCAGTCATTTGTGAGCCCATAACAGAATAACGGTCCGATGAAGAAAACAACAAGTTTGAGTTTTAATAAATAACGGTGTAATTATTACCATTAACACTGTTGGATTACCTGGTGGTTAAAATACAGTAATACGCGTGGTTGCATAGTAGCACACAATATTACACAGTATTTTTGAATTATTGATTCTTACGTAAGAAGGCACTACTCAATAATTGTTACAGTAATTCTTTATCAATATTTTATTTTATTGATTCAATAATTATTGTGTTGATATTTTATATTACTGTTGTTTCAATAATTGTCACTGCACAGTATTTTCCATTATCAGATCAATAATTTATATTATTTGAATAATATTATTAGATAGAATTATTGGCAATGTTTAGAAAGTTCTATCTAAGGAGAGGTTTGGTCACCTAATTGCGCGCCAGTAAGGAGAAATCCTTATCGGAAAGCCCCCTCTTTCCTGGGAACGGCCTGGTTGTCATAATTGTGATTCTGTAATATTATTTGTGAATAATTAATTATGGATTTATATGATAAAAAATATTTATTTTATGTGGATATAAATGGAGGATAGGGAAATATTTATTTTATGTGGTTATAAATAAAGGAATTAATGCTGAGGTGTTTTATCAGTATTTTGTCGGAATGGAGGTATTGAAAATCATTCGTTTGTGGATTTCGGATATTTTTGGTTTAGAATTTGGAAAAACTTAAAGCTATGAAGTTGTAAAGAATTTGATTTCGTATGGAATGGATATAAAATTCGTATTTTTTTGATAAAAGGGCTATTTATTATGAATTATTGAAGTTTTTGATTATTATTTAAAATGATAAAACATTTTGGAAATTTCTAGAGTTGGTGGGCCCCACTTTTGGTTGGTGAGAAATGTGCTCAAATTTTATTTCAAATGTGGTGGGTGGCAATAGTAGCGAGTAAAAAGCCAACAGTAAGCAGTCAAGTCCGCTTTGACGTCTAAAGCATTTTCCTATAAATAGGTCTTGGGTTAGAATTGAAAATCACACCGTAAACATAAGCTTTCTCTCTATATTATCGAGCGTATTTTGTGAGTATTTAGATACTTTGAGAGTTGCTATTCAGTACAAGTTTCATTCAGCATCATATCCGATATTCCATTCCAAAATATTGTTTCTTTGAGTTAAGGGATGTTATTTTCTTCTTAAATGATATTATTTTCTTCAATATCATTATGCCAAATTATTGATATGAGTTTTATTGTGGAATTTCTACCTTTTTGTGTTGGGATTACTATTCACGTATACGACACTATTCACCGAAAAAATGAAATTTTCTCTTTTTCGTCCCAGATGTCTATTATGATTACTATCTTTGATTGTATCCATGTTTTGATCTTTATTTTTGAATTCTACTTCAAAATTGGTTATTATGGAGTATTATTGAATTTGGATAAACCGAAATACGAATCCCTAATATTTGTTCTTACATCTCATTGATTCATTTTCTAAAAATGTTTTTCATCATCCTCGGTCCTTAATGGTGATACTTGATGAATATCTTTGGCACAGTAGTGCAAAATGATGTATGATCATCGCATTTGAATATCTTTGGCCCGTAGTGCAAAGATGAACAGGTGTTGAGATGAACATGACTAACTGGTGATACAAATGAATATTTTTGGCCCGTAGTGCAAAGATGAATATTTGATGCAAGATGTATATTGATTGATGTTACAGGGATAAAATATTGATGATGGAATTTTAAATTCATAGATGATAGTAGATTTCATTCTCTACTTAACTCTTCTAATGAATTGTTGTTTTCGCTGCAATTGTTGATCTAAAACTTGTTGTCTATTATATTCTATCAGATTTTTCCTTGTTGAAGATTAAGGATAATTTGTTGTATATTATCTTAGTCATAATATTTTTTACTGGGCTAGTTGAGCTCACCCTTTTCCTTTTTATTCCATTTATCTTCTCAAGAAGCGAGAACATAGCAGGAACCAGACGGGGTATAGAGTGATGGTCCTAGATAGTTGTTTTAGCAGTCCTCACTATTTTTGTAAAATAGTGCATCAATAATTGTAATGAGGACTTTATTTAGGTGTGAATATTGTCTAGAAGACAATAGTGTATTTAAACTCACGGTTGTGTTGTCGTATTATTTTACGACAATTTGTATTAATAAAGTTGTAGTTATTTTCCGTACCATGTATTTGGCGACTTCGTAATGGGTGATGTATACCTATTTTGGGGCGTCACATTGTTAGTTTTCATATTTCTAACCTACACCGTTATACTGAATTCAAGCAACTAAACCACTAAAATCGACCATTTGTCATATCAAACCATAAAGCTATTCGTTTATTGAAAAAAGCGGATGTCAAGCTTTCTTAGCCCATATTATGGACTTGACAAAAACACGCCGATTTGAATAATATTTACATTGTTAGTGAATTTCTGACGTATTTCTGAAGAACTTCCCGTACTACCCCCGAACGTGAAGTTAAATTCTTTATTGATCTTGAACCAAAGCACAAATCCCATTTCTAAAACCCCATATCGAATGGCTCTATCGAACTTCGGAGTTAAAAGTCCAACTACGTAAATTGTTGACATCTTCGGTTTCATTCGTCCCCAAATCATCTCTTTGGGGTGCTCTGCTTTTATTTGTAAAGAAGAAAGACGGGAGTATGTGACTTTATATTGACTACCGGGAATTAAACCATGTCACCATCAAGAATAGGTATCCCCTACCTCGTATTGATGACCTGTTCGACCAGTTGCAAGGAGAACAATTCTTTTCAAAGATCGATCTTCGTTCTGGATATCATCAGCTAAAGATTAAAACTGAGGATATTCCAAAGACTAACTTCAGAACTCGGTACGGGCATTATGAATTCTTAGTCATGTCTTTTGGATTGACTAATGCTCCTACTGCTTTCATGGATATGAAGAACCGTGTATTCAAGGAATATTTGGATTAGTTCGTTGTTGTCTTTATTGATGACATTCTCATCTATTCCAAAAGCCGTGAAGATCATGAGAACCATTTGAAGCTGGTACATCAAAGACTTTGTGACAACAAGCTATATGCCAAGCTGAAGAAATGCGAGTTTTGGCTTAAGGAAGTAGCATTCCTTGGGCACGTGGTGTCAAAACATGGAGTATCTGTTGACCCGGCGAAGATTGAAGCAATACAAAGTTGGGAGCAACCGTTTGAGTCGGTGGCCAAAGTCGCGTAGCTTTTGGGCTTAATCGGGTTATTATCGGAGATTCATGGAAGGATTTTCTCGAATTGCTACTCCGTTAACTCAGCTAACTCGGAAAGATACAAAATTCGTATGGAGCGAGGAATGCGAGAAGAGTTTCCAAGAGCTCAAGAGGAGACTCATTTCGGCACCTGTTCTAACAATACCATCTGGTTCGGATGGATTTGTTATCCACATCGATGCTTCAGGCAAAGGGTTAGGATATGTTCTCATGCAACATGGGAAAGTTATAGCCTATGCCTCGCGACAACTCAAAGAATATGAGAGGAATTATCCTACTCATGATTTGGAGTTGGCAGCAGTCGTTTTTACGTTGAAAATCTGGAGACACTAGCTGTATAGGGAGAAAGTGGAGATTTATACGGAACATAAAAGCCTCAAATATTTCTTCACCCAAAAAGAACTCAACATGCGGCAACGACGTTGGCTCGAGCTGTTGAAGGATTACGACCATAACATTCAATATCATCCTGGAAAAACAAACGTTGTAGCTGACGCATTGAGTAGAAGATCGTATGCGGGTACGAGTGCGATGTTGTTAACACAAAGACCCATTTTGTACGACTTACAAAGGATGGAGATAGATTTAAAGACTCCAGGGACCCACGTGATGATGGCAAATATACGATTAAAATCGACTTTAATCGATAAAGTTAAAGCTTCTCAAACTACAGACATGGAGCTGATGCGTATGAAGAAGAAAGTGCAAGAAAGTGTTATTCCATAAGCAAGAATTGATGAAGAAGGAATACTTAGAGTCAATTCCAGACTTTGCGTTCCTAATAATTCTGACTTGAAGCATAGAATCATGATGGAGGCACACAACACACCATTTTCAATCCATCTTGGGAGTACCAAAATGTATCACGATCTTCGATATACAATTTGGTGGAGCAATATGAAGAGAGAAATCGCAGAGTTTATCTCGAGGTGTTTAACCTGTCAACGTGTAAAGGCGGAGCATCATGTGCCAAAGGGTCCATTGCAACCACTTGAGATTCCAAAATGGAAGTGGGAACACATTACCATGGATTTCGTTATACGTCTTCCCAAAATTTCTCAAGGCATAGATGTGTTTTGGGTTATTATTGATAAATTAACCAAGTTTGCTCATTTCTTGCGTATACGTGAGACTTATTCCCTAGAACGTCTTGCTCGTATGTACGTGAATGAGATTGTGAGATTGCATGGCATGCCAGTATCCATAGTTTCGGATCGTGACCCAAGATTCACTTCACGATTTTGGGTTAGCTTGTATAAAGGTATGGGAACGGATTTACGATTCAGTTCAGCATACCATCCTCAAACGGTCGGGCAATCGACAAGGACTATTCAAACCCTTGAAGATCTATTAAGACTCTATGTCCTAGATTTCAAAGGAAGTTGGGATAAGTACTTGCCACTGGTGGAATTATCCTACAACAACAGCTTATCGTTAAAGTATAGTATACTCCATTCGAGGCGTTGTATGGACGAAAGTGTCGTTCTCCAGTATGCTGGGACAAGGTGGGAGAAGCAACGTTATTGGGACCAGAATTAGCACGCATGACTACATAAAAGATTTAAATGATTCGGCAACGTATAAAGACCTCACAAGATCAACAAAAGAGATATACTGATCTTCATTGAAAAGACGTGAAATTTAATATTGGAGATCATGTACTGTTACGTATTGCTCCATGGAAGGGAGTTACAAGATTTGGGAAGAGAGTAAAGCTCAATCCACGATTTGTTGGTCCATTTGAGATTCTTAACCGAATAGGAAATGTGGCCTATAGACTCGCATTACCTCCAAGTATGTCTCGTGTTCATAATGTTTTTCACATACCTATGCTTCGTAAATATGTGAAAGACCTAAACCACATTATTGCGTTAGAACCAGACGAGATAGCCGAAGATTTAACATACGAGGAGGTACATGTTAAGATCTTGAATAAGAAAGAGCATGTCCTACGCACCAAGGTTATACCACAAGTTAAGGTTTTGTGGAAGAACCATGCTATTGAGAAAATGACCTGAGAATTGGAATCAGAAATGAAAGCGAGGTATCCTCACATTTTCGAAACACTAGGTACGTATGTCAATTTCGATGACGAAATTTCATAAGGAGGGGAGGTTGTAAGACCCCAACTTATTATAAATAAAATTGAATCTCTCTATTTATTATCTTGAAATAATAAGGTGATAATTTGATATAATACTTTGGTTATGGGTGAAATGTGCAAATTTTGCAAAATAAGCAAGAGATTATAAAATATTAATTTTTGTCGGGGAATATTTGTTTGGTCGTGGAATATTCTTGTTTTCGGGAATATTAAATGCGACTGACCCTTGACTAATATATGTGTAGTCTCATAACAAAATAATTGTCGAATGAAGAAAATGACAAGTTTGAGTTTTTATAAATAATTAACGGCGTGTAGTTATTACTGAATTAACACCGTTGGAATACCCGGTGGTTCAAATACGATGTCTGGCGTGGTTCTTGGCGAAGAAGACACCAGTATTACACAAAGATTTTGATTATTGATTCTTACGTAAGAAGGCACTACTCAATAATTGTTACAATAATTACTTATTCAATATTTTATTTTATTGATTCAATAATTGTTGCGTTGATATTTTATATTATTGTTGTTTCAATAATTGTCAACGCACATATTTCCCATTATCGGATCAATAATTTATATTATTTGAATAATATTATTAAATAGCATTATTGGCAATGTCTAGAAAGTTACATCGAGGAGAGATTTGGTCACCTAATTGCATGGCTATTAGTAAGGAGAAATCCTTATCTGAAAGCCCCTCTTTCCCGAGGAACGATTCGGTTGTCATTATTGTGATTCTGTAATATTATTTGTGAATAATTAATTATTGATTTATATGATAAGGAAATATTTATTTTATGTGGATATAATTGATGGATATATTTATTTTATGTGGTTATAAATGAAAGAATTAAAGATGAGGTATTTTATCAGTATTTTGTCGGAATGAAGGTATTAAAAATCATCCGTTTATGAATTTCGGATATTTTTGGTTTGGAATTTGGAAAAAATTAAAGCTACAACGTTGTACAGAATTCAATTTCGTATGGAATGGACATAAAATTCGTATTTTTCTGATAAAAGGGCTATTTATTATGAATTATTGAAGTTTCAGAAATTAAATATTTTTTTTATTGGGTGGGACCCACTTTTGTTTTTAAAACATGTGGGCTGCTATTTTTTTCCAAGATGGCATGCTGATCTTGGATGGCTATCATGCGTAAAATGAAGAAAATATAATATATTATTTTATTAATTTAGTCTACTTTGGCGTTCTAGCATTTTCCTATAAATAGGCGCTTAGGTTAGAATTGAAAATCACACCAGAAATAAGTTTTTTCTATCTCTATATTATCGAGCGTATTTTGTGAGTATTTAGATACTTAGAGAGTTGCTATTTAGTGCAAGTTTCCTTCGGCTTTATTTCCAATATTCCGATCAAAAATACTGTTATTTTGAGGTAAGGGATGTTATTTTCTTCTTAAATGATATTATTTTCTTCAATATCATTATACCGAATTATTGATATGAGTTTTATTGTGGAATTTCTTCTTTTTTGTGTCAGGGTTACTATTCACATATACGACACTATTCACAAATACGATACTATTCACCAAAGAATGAAATTTTCTCTTTTTTTGTTCCAGATGTTTATTATGGTTATTATCTTTGATTGTATCCATGTTTTGATCTTTATTCTTGAATTTTACTCCATTATGATTTATTATGGAGTATTTTTAAACTTGAATTATCTAAAGTACGAATATCTAATCTTTGTCCTTTTATCTTACTGGATTCGTTCTCTAAAATAATTTTCATCATCCTCAGTCCTTAATGATGATACTTGATGAATATCTTTGGCCTGTAGTGTAAAGATGAATGATTACCTGATGAATATTTTTGGCTCAGTAGTGCAAAGATGAACAGTGTTGAGATGAACACTTACCAAACCTTTGGTGATACAAATGAATATCTTCTACTAGTAGTACAAATATGAATATTTGATTCAAGATATATATTGATTGATGTTACAGGGATAAAGTATTGATGATGAACTTTTAAATTCATAGATGCTAGTAGATTTCATTCTCTACTTAACTCTTCTAATGAATTGTTGTTTTCGCTGCAGTTGTTGATCTAAAACTTGTTGTCTATTATATTCTATCAGATTTTTCCCTGTTGAAGACTAAGGATAATTTGTTGTATATTATCTTAGTCATAATATTCTTTACTGGGCTAGTTGAGCTCACCCTTTTCCTTTTTGTTCTATTTTTCTTCTTAGGAAGCGAGAATATAGCAGGAACCGGTCGGGGTATAGAGTGATGGTCCTAGACAGTTGTTTTAATAGTCCTCACTATTTTTGTAAAATAGTGCATCAATAATTGTAATGAGGACTTTATTTGAGTGTGGATATTGTCTAGAAGACAATATTTGTATTTAAACTCAAAGTATATTTGTGTTGTTGTATTTTGCACGACAATTGTAATAATGATGTTATAGTTGTTTTTGTATCATATATTTGACAACTCAGAATGGGTGATGTATACCTATTTTGGGGGCGTCACAGTGAGGATACCTCTGTAAGACCCCGGATTTTATGAAATAAAAGTATTCAATTTTTCTTATAATTATTATTCAGTAATTGGTTAAATTGATAAAAGTTTAAAGTTAAGGGTAATATATGTAAAATTTTCAAAATACTCAAGTGGTTATAAAATACTCATTTACATGCAGAATATTCGTTTGGTGGGAATATTCTTGTTGTTTGGGAATATTCGTATGACTGACGGTAGCGATCATTTGTGGGCCCCATAACAGAATAACTGTTGGATGAAGAAAACGACAAGTTTGAGTTTTAATAAATAACGGCGTAGTAGTTACCGTTAACAATGTTGGAATACCCGATGGTTAAAATACAATAATATGCGTGGTTGCACAAAAGCTTTACGATATTGCACATATATTTTTGAATTATTGATTCTTACGTAAAAGGCACTTTTCAATAATTATTACAAATAATTCTTTCAATATTCTATTTTGTTGATTCAATAATTGTTGCGTTGATATTTTATATTATTGTTGTTTCAATAATTGTCACTGCACAGTATTTTCTATTATCAGATCAATAATTCATATTATTTGAATAATATTATTAGATAGCATTATTGGCAATGTCTAGAAAGTTCTCACAAGGAGAGGTTTGGTCACCTAATTGCTCGCTTAGTAAGGAGAAATCCTTATTGAAAGCCCCTCTTCACCGGGACCGCACAGTTGTCATTATTGTGATTACATAATATTATTTGTGAATAATTAATTATTGATAAGGAAATATTTATTTGATGCGGATATAAATGATGGATTTATTTATTTTATGTGGTTATAATTGAAGGAATTAATGTTGAGGTGTTTTATCAAGATTTTTTGCCGGAATCGGAAGTATTAAAAATCAAATCGGTGTTCTCGCGATATATTAAGTGAGTTATAATTTTAATCCGAATAGTTGGATCGTTGTGATTTTTGAATATGTTATACATATCTAAGTTGAGTATATGTCCACAAATTTTGAACCGTTAAAAATGAACGTATGAATTGTTATGAATTTTAAGAGGTGACTGGTTCAGAAATTCTTGAAGTTTCGGAATTTATCATTTTGGTGGAAAATTCTAGAATGTGTGGGCCCCACCTATGGTCGGTGAAAAAATGTGCTGAAATTCTAATTCAAATATGGTGGGTGACAATAGTAGCGAGTAAAAGCCATCAAGTCAGCAGAGTGGCGTGTCAAGTCTTTTGGCGATCTTAACATTTTCCTATAAATAGAGTGCTGAGTTAGAATTAAAAATCACATCAGAAACATAAGCTTTTTCTCTCTCTCTCTATATTATCAAGCGTATTTTTTGAGTATTTAGATACTTTAAGAGTTGCTATTCACTGCAAGGTTCCTTCTTCTACTTTTACATTCCTGGTCAAGATCTTTTTCTTTTGAGGTAAAGGGATTTTAAGGGTTATTATGTTTCTTCGCCATAATTTTTCTGATCTTCAAAAATTCTGGAAAAATTTGAAATGATATTTTGATGAGTTTTCTCGATTGTGTCCAAAAATGGCGATTTTTTGATGGATAGATTAGGAGTTATGGATTTTATGAGAAAAGACTATTTTAAAAGTAAACCCTTATAACTCCTTCTGGTTAACTCCAAAATTGGTAAAATTTTTATTGGGAGTACATATATATAACATAAGTATACTCTGTAAATTTTGGAATTTTTGGACAAACGTATAATTTGTGATAAATGTCTAAATATTCGGCAGTTTTGGCCATCTGAAAAATAGTAAATAAATTTTAAAAATTACGAGAAAAATATATGTTCAATATGGGACTATATTCTGCTAAATCCCAGAAAAAAATATTTTTGAAACTGATTTGATATTTTTCATGAAAATGGACTAGTTATGAGTAAATGAATTAAATATGTTATGTGAAGTAACAAAATTGGAAAATAGGATTTTATGGCTTGAAAATCCTATATATAGTATATGTAGATTTTTGATGAGGTTGTTGGTTATTGGTGATGAAATTTTATGAGTTTGGCATTTTAGGATGATTAAATGCATTAATTAGTAAAGTGTAAATAATTAAAATAAATTGTTTATAAGTTTAAGAAATGATTAAGATATTGTGGTAATATTAATGATATTAGATTATGAGATTATTAAGTGATTTATAACATTTGGATTAAGGTGTTATAAATATTAATATGGATTTTATTGTGAAAGTTTATCTTTTTGTGTCGGGGTTACTATTCATGAGTTACTATTCATAGGGTATTATTCACGATAAAATTGGTTTCTTTTTCTGACCAAATTATCGTTGATTTATGAATCTTACTCTTGAAATTAAATCTATGTTTTGATCATATTGTTTTTATTATCATATATAACATTTTTATAACCCTGGTGAAGAAATTTCTCTTTGACTTGAGTGTAAAGATGGGTAGATTATTGGTATGATCGTGACTATGGGTTCTCTTTGGCCAGTGGTGCAAAGATGAATTGTTGACTGGTATGATCATGACCATTGAATTTACAATTGAATATTTTTAGCTTAAGTGCAAAGGTGAATTGATCAACATGGTTATAATTATTGTTTATATAAATTCTGAAATGATTATATATTTCTTTGAGATATTAATATCTTTGGCCTGTAGTACAAAGATGACATGTTATTGAATATCTTTGGCCTGTAGTGCAAAGATGAATTGTTGATAAATATCTTTGCCCCGTAGTGCAAAGATGACCTGTTGTTGAATATCTTTGGCATGTAGTGCAAAGATGACCTGTTGCTGAATATCTTTGGCATGTAGTGCAAAGATGAACTGTTGATGAATATCTTTGGCTCGTAGTGCAAAGATGAATTTATTAGTATGATTATGAACAGGAACTGTGATTTGGTATAACCATGATCTTTGATGTTTCAGGTAAAGACAAGTGATGTAAATTATCTTCGTCCTAGATGAGAAGAGGAATTTAGAACCACAATTATGGTTATGAGTTATTCACATGATTGTGGACATGAACTGTTAATTGATGTTACAGGAATTAAAGCATTGTTGGTGGACTTTTAACATGGAGAAGATAATAGACTTTATGGTCTATTTGACTCTTCTAATGGATTGCTTCGTTCAACGTTGCTGACTATGGTTGAAAAGTCTTATCATCCACCATATGTTCTAAATCTCTGATTTATTACTGATGAAGGCTATTGATAATTTAATTATTTTTAGCCATGATATTCTTTACTGGGCTAGTTGTGCTCACCTTTTTGCTTCACAAATCCTTTCAGGTAATAAGAGTGTAAATTTTGGTCGAAAGGGGATAACAGAGAGAATAAAGTGTGGTGGTCCGGAGATCATCAAGTTTCTCAACACATTATAAAGCGACATGACATACAATATATAATTGTATTGAGGACCTAAGATGTGTGTGTGTCGATATTATACGTCACTTAATAATTGATTTTGGTGAACAACAATAGGGTGAGGTGAACCCAACTTTGGAAGGGTGTTTTGCCACTATCATACAAGATGTCCAATGACATACAACCTCGTGTTATCATAAGATAGGATTGTGCACATCCACTTGCTGGGTATATTTACGAGCACTACCTATATAATCTTAGAGTTTGGTTGAAATATAATTTTCAATTGCAGACAATGGAGATAGTTATATGTCAAAAGAAGACTCACCATTGGAAAGAACATGATAATATTCTTCTCGTTTTTTTTTTGGGTCTATTGGGTCAACCAAGGATAATTCTCTGGACATATGATATCTATCATAACCTAGACGCATGGTCTTCCATGTACGAAGATTTCCTTGAGCACTTCCCAAAAATTTTAATTTTTAAAACAGTTATTGATTGTACCTTTATGTAATGTATCAATGTGAGGTGCTGTCCATAGTTGGGACATAAGTCACAGTTGGTATTAAAACTCACAGTATATGTGTTGTTGTATTTTGCACGATAATTGTAGTAATAAAGTTGTAGTTATTTTTTGTACCATGTATTTGGCGACTCAGAATAGGTTGGATGGATTGGACCTATTTTAGGAGCGTCACATTTGGTATCAGAGCTTAGGGATATGATCTCTGGCGGAGATCCGAGATTAGAACTAGGAAGGGAGAGATGAGTAATATCCTTCGCTAGTGTGTGTCCTATCTAAGCTGAATTTCTTACTTAAGTTGACAAATTGTGATATGTCAATTAACCTTTGTTTTGAAGCTGTATTCTAGAATATATCTGAAATACAGGAGATGAGCAATGGAAAAATCACGATGACATGGAAGATGGAATTTGAAATGAAAGCAAGGTATTCTCAACTTTTTGAAATACAGTGCGTAAATTTCGGGACGAAATTTCATAAGGAGGAGATTAGAAGACCAAATTTTATGAAATAAAAGTATTCAATTTTTCTTATAATTATTATTCAAGAAATGGTTAAATTGATAAAAATTTAAAGTTAAAGGTGATATATGTAAAATTTTCAAAATACGCATGATTATAAAATACTCATTTCATGCAGGAATATTCGTTTGGTCGTGGAATATTCTTGTTGTCGTGGAATATTCGCATTTACGGCAACAGCCGCGATCATTTGTGGGTCCCATAATGTAATAACTATCGAATGAAGAAAACGACAAGTTTGAATTTTTATAAATAACGACGTAGTAGTTACTGAATTAACAATTGTTGAAATACCCGGTGATTAAAATACGATAATATGCGTGATTACTGCAAATGGCAGACACGATATTACAAGCATATTTTTTGAATTATTGATTCTTACGTAAGAAGGCCTTTTCAATAATTGTTACAATAATTACTGTTCAATATTCTATTTTATTGATTCAATAATTAATGCGTTGATATTTTATATTATTGTTATTTTAATAATTGTCACTGCATAGTATTTCTCATTATCAGATCAATAATTCATATTATTTGAATAATATTATTAGATAGCATTATTGACAATGTCTAGAAAGTTCTATCAAGGAGAGGTTTGGTCACCTAATTGCGCGCTAGTAAGAAGAAATCCTTATTGGAAAACCCCCTCTTTCTTGGGAACTGCCTGGTTGTCATTATTGTGATTTTGTAATATTATTTATAAATAATTAATTATTGATAAAGAAATATTTATTTGATGAGGATATAAATGATGGATTTATTTATTTTATGTGGTTATAATTGAAAAAATTAATGTTGAGGTGTTTTATCAGTATTTTTGTCAAAACGGAAGTATTAAAAATCAAATCAGTGTTCTTTTGATATATTGCGTGAGTTATAATTTTTAATTCGACCGTTGGATCGTTGTGATTTTTGAATATGTTATACATATATAAGTTGAGTATATGTCCACAAATTTTGAACCGTTAAAAATGAACGTATGAATTGTTATGAATTTACCCCGCCTGCGTGTCAGTATTCTATTGATCAATTGACTAACTTATCCTAAAATAAACTTTATACTAATTATTTTCACTTATAAGTATATAATAGGGATTAGGGAAGGTTTATTTCGACAAATCTCGCCTCCTCAAGATAGTTGGTTGAGCTCAAACAAGTTTTTTAACAGGTGAATATAGAGACAAGTTAAGTTTTAAATATTAAAATAATACTAAATTTTTACCATTAATTAAAAAAAATTAAGTCAATAAACAAAGCTCACAATTAACTCATTTATTAAACAAATTGAGCTTGAATGCCACATTTAAAAGTTGGATCCAATTTGACTCTTTTACCACCTCGTTTACAGGAGAACAGATTTTCTGTCCTTATTTTTTTCTTTTTTTATATTCTTTTATTTAAATTTTAATATTTAATTTTTTATTTAATTTTAAAATTAATTGGTGTTAGATGTCCAACATGGACACGAATGTATTTTTTAAGAACCAAAATGCCGAGCTGAAAATCAGTCAAAGAACTTTTCTAGGTGAACGCTTGAATTTCACTGGTCTCTAATTTGTATCTCCACCCGGGAGAACTCTTGCTCAATACAAATAGCTTCAATTTTCATGTCAGTGTTTGTAATTGGAATTTGTTCAGCCACCCAATCCTAGCCCTAGGGGCAGGGGGTGAGGTGAATGACATCAGCATCCACGAACTATTTACATACCTGGCTGGCACCCGCCCTATTTTTGTTTCGGATCGATGACGTGTACGGAGAAGATTAAACCCCCGCTCAGATCCTAGATTTGGTTCCCCCACTTTATAATCTCTCTCATACCGCCCAAGACTTTTCTCATCGTCTACATCTCGCTCTCTATTTATCTCGTATTCTTTGTTTTAGAATTTCGAACGGGAATAACATTATCGGTTATACTCCGATCCGATCTGATACTAGATCACGATCGGCTTCCAGGATAAAATTTTTAAATTTTTTTTTCGTACAAACCGTCAGATTTAGGGCAAAAATTTACTGAAACCCTAAATTAAATTTGTGCCTTTTTGTTTTCGGTAAGATCGTTATATAGAATCCTTTTGAATTTACACAAATAATTTTTGTAATCTGCGTTGTTGTGGTGACATATACTTGTGACCGTTCTGAATCCATTTGTTTTAAAGGAAGCCCTAATTAGAATGACCAAAAAAGAGGAATGTGTATCGATTCAAGATGTAGAGGAAGGTGAAATATCCGATTCGGGTTCAGTTGAGGAGATAAGTGAAAAGGATTTTACTAACGTGGAAGAGGCTACTAATAAGGTTTCTACCAATTCGGATCCAAAGCCTAGGGTTTGGACTATGCAAGATCTGTACAAGTATCAGAATAAATATCAGAATAAGTATCAGATGTCAGGTGGTTATGCGTCGGGGTTGTACAATCTGGCGTGGGCACAGGCCGTGCAGAACAAGCCTTTGGATGACTACTTGGTGATGGAGTTTAAGAACAGTGAGAATTCCAACCCGAAGTGCTTGGTTTCATCAAATTCGGTGGATGATAATAATAAGAATAGTAATGGTGGTAGTTTGACTGATAATAAGACAGAGGAGGGTAGTAAGGTTGTTATTGAGGTTGATGATGTCACTCAGATGGAGGAAGCTGAGAAGGAGGATGGCGAATTGGAGGAGGGTGAGATTGATTTATATTCCGAGGTTCCTGGTGAAGCGGGTTTGAACAATAATGTACTGTGTGCTAATAAATCGGACATTGATGTGAATTGGAATGTTGAGACCGAGGAGCGGTTGAATTTAATTGGCCAAGAGCTTGAGACTGTGACTGTGAATGATGTGGTGAAGTAAGTTATTCTCTTTGGTTGAATGATGTGTGCTCATTGTGAAACTATTAGTTAGTCAGGCCAATTTAAACTTTGAAATTACAAAGAAGTGTACATATTTTACTATGTAAATTAATGTTTCTGATTTGTTTGTCATAGATCGTTTGATGGAGTTTGTTCCAGGATGCAAAAATTGTTGGACAGTTTGGGGGAAATTACTTCAGAAAATTCTGTTTCTAATAAGGCTGCCCTGGTTCAGAAGTCGTTTTCTGCAATTCAAACTGTTAATTGCGTAAGAATTTGATAATTTTGCTGTCCTTTGCACTGTTTCTTATTATATATATATATTTTATTTCTGCTTCAAAGATTACTAATTAGTATTTGCACATTAGATCAGTGAAAATGGTGATTGCATTTCAGACACTAATACTTCATGAATTTGCAGGTGTTCTGTTCCATGAGCCTAAACCAAAAGGAACAGAATAGGGACACATTATTAAGGTTTTTATTGTGCTTGTTGTGTTGTGTACATGGTCAATTTTTTTTGGTTCCTATGGTTGTTCTAAGAGGTTGCTTATTACACTCTGGTGCGATCTGTGTGCAGGTTGCTTGTTCATATAACCAGCCAAAATCCTCCTATTTTTTCCTCTGAGCAGATGAAAGAGGTTTGATTCTGTCAAGTCATTAATTTAAGATTATTTCATAATTATGATAAATTAACATGGTGACATTTCACCATTATCACAGATAGAGGTCATGATTCCATTTTTGGGTGCTCTTGATATTTCTTTGAATTCTGAAGACATTGTTACTGAAAAAGTGATACAAATCGCCGAGAGGGTGAATCAGAATGAATATGATGTTTCAGCACATATTGGTTATGAAAATGTAAATTCGTTGAAGAAGTGCATTCTAGATTCAGTATCTGTTGAATCATCAGAGCAGAACGTTCCCTACATCATGTTGGAATCAAGAAGACAGGAGTAGCTAGTTATAAGGGTAGAGGGGCATTGCTTCCCCTGCTAGATCTTCACAAGGATCATGATGCAGAGAGCCTTCCATCACCGACACGAGAGAGACCCCACCACTCTTGCCCATAGAAAGAGCACTGGCTTTTGGAGATGGAGTGGTGAGACCAGAGTGGTCTGTTCCTAGACCAGCTCTTGATACACAAAAAGTACTGTAGTGCAGTCTTACGAAACTGATGCCCTTAAAGCTGTTTCTACCTACCAACAAAAATTTGGTCGAAACTCATTTCTTATGACTAACAGACTTCCGAGCCCAACCCCTTCAGAAGAGAGTGACAATGGAGAGGTGGATACTGGTGGAGAGGTTTCTAGTTCTTCAATTCTAGGGAATGTCAATCCTATAAATGCACCAAATTTGTCAAAAGCTATTGTTTCTTCTGTGCCCCATATGGATATTTCTAGCGAACAAGGTCTAATGAATGACAGGAATGCTACCCCTTTGAGTTCTGGGTCTATTACTGAAGTAAGAGGTTCAGTAAGAAGTAGAGATCCAAGGATCCGATTTGCCAATTCTAGTGCAGCTGTTATGGATCTCAACCAAAACATCTTGCCTGTGTCAAATAATGAACCTACGGTGGTACCCCTAGGGGAAATGATAAGTTCAAGAAAGCAGAAGATTGTTCAGGAGTCTGCATTGGATGGTCCTGCACTGAAGAGGCAGAGGAGTGAATTGTCAGATTTTGGGCGTGCTAGGTATGTAGAATCTGTCTCAGGATTTGGTGGTTGGTTAGAAGACCGAGGTACAGTTGGATTACAGGTTACAAGCAAAGATTGGTTGGTAGAGAACAAAGGCATTCAGCCTAGGAAATTTGAAAATGCATTATCTTGCTCTGGTACTACCAGCAGTACACCCAATATTGTGACAAATGAAAAAGAGCACTTGCCGGTTACAGGTGCCAACACCACAGCTTCCTTGAATTCTTTGCTGAAGGATATTGCTGTGAATCCAGCTATGTGGATGAATATATTTAAGATGGAACAACAGAAGATAGTTGTACCTGCAGAAGTTACTAATCAAACTCAAAGCTCGATTTCTATTTTGGGAGCAGTACCAATTATGAATATCCCATCTCCGAAAACCCCGGCATTTGAGCAGAGATCAGCAGGGATACTTCAGACTCCTCAGACAGCTTCGTTAGTGAGTATTTAGTCATACCTATTTGTGGGAAATTTTTTGTCAAGTTAATTTTTTGTAATTGGAACTTTACCTTGGCCTCTTACTTTTCTCTGTGTTGCAGCTCCTTTTTATAATTTTTGATTCCTTTAATTTTTATCTTTCCCAGCTGCCTATAGAGTTACTTGTTTTCAAAGTGAAATCTATATCAATTCAAACTTTAATAGGTCTTGGCGTCATACTATACAAATTATGTAGTTCAAATGACTTCTTTTGATCTGGATTTATTAAAGTTAATTTTGTTCTTTCACTTGTCAACGAAAATTAGAGAAAATAAATAAATTAATTTGTCTGTTTAAACTTGAAACATGTGGTCAATTAGTCACATTTTCCAACAGAAAACTAATTTTGTGATTGGAACTTTTGGGAAAATTTGCAGGATGAGTTCGGGAAACTTCGTATGAAACCCCGGGACCCTCGCCGTGCTCTTCAAAGTAACTCATCTCAAAAGGGTGGGAATTTGGGATCTGATCAATCTAAAACAAAAACATTAAGCACGCAGGGAATGGGGAACCTGAATGTCCAGAAACAAGAAGATCAGTTGATGAAGAAGAATATTTCCTCCCAATCCACTTCACCACCAGATATTGCTAGGCAATTCACCAAGAATTTAAAAAATATTGCTGATATAATGTCTGTTACCCAAGCATCTATGACTCTGCCAGCAGTTCCGCAGATTTCTTCATCTCAACCGGCACAAGTTCATCCAAGTTGGGTGGATTTAAAAGGAGTACTTACAGAATCAGGTAACCTGCAGAGTGAGACTGGCTTGGCATCTGAAGATGTAATTGCTGGCCCTTCTCAATCGCCGAACAATTGGGGAGATGTTGAGCATTTATTTGAGGGGTTTGATGACCAGCAAAAGGCTGATATACAGAGGGAGAGGGGAAGGAGGATTGAAGAACAGAAGAAAATGTTTGCTGCCCACAAGCTCTGCCTTGTCTTGGATCTTGATCATACTCTTTTAAATTCCGCAAAGGTATTGTAACTTGTTACTGTACAAAACAATTGTATGTGGTCTGACAGTAAAATTGTACATGGAAATTTTTTTAATAACTTGGATTGGTGCAGTTTGTTGAAATAGACCCCATGCATGATGAGCTCTTGAGGAAGAAAGAAGAACAAGACCGTGAAAAGCCACAGAGGCATCTTTTCCGATTTCCTCACATGGGAATGTGGACCAAATTGAGACCCGGGATCTGGAATTTTTTGGAGAAGGTAATAATATTCCTTGTTATTTTGGTGGTGTTAACTTGATTGTTGGACTTAAAACATGTCTTGTTTTTTTGGTTTTTTGTCCTTTTGTGATAAGTACATGTCTTGTGTTTGCATTTTAGGCTAGTAAGCTCTTTGAGATGCATCTTTACACGATGGGAAACAAGCTGTATGCCACGGAGATGGCGAAAGTGCTTGATCCAAAAGGGATTTTATTTGCTGGGCGTGTCATTTCTAAGGGTGATGACGGGGATCTTATTGACGGTGATGACAGGGTTCCTAAGACAAAGGATTTGGAGGGGGTTTTGGGTATGGAGTCAGCTGTTGTAATTATAGATGATTCCTTAAGAGTCTGGCCACACAACAAACTAAATTTGATAGTTGTAGAAAGGTAATTATGTTTCGTTTCTCAAATGTCTGAAATGATGAACTCTCCTTCCGCCTTCTTTGTTGGTTTTGCGGTTTTCTCTCTTTTTTCTTAAACTATCTGTTTTGCAGGTACATATACTTTCCTTGTAGTAGACGTCAATTTGGGCTTCCGGGTCCTTCCCTACTTGAGATTGATCACGATGAGAGGTCAGAAAATGGGACTTTGGCATCTTCTTTAGGGGTAAGATATATTTTATCTTGCCATTGAAGTGTGACAGTTTACCTTCCTCTCCTAATTATGTGTTTGTGGCCTTAAAATAGGTCATTGAGAGAATACATCAGAATTTTTTCTCACATCGTTCCTTAGATGAAGCTGATGTTAGAAACATCCTAGCAGCAGAGCAGCATAAGATTCTAGGTGGTTGCCGTATTGTTTTCAGCAGGGTATTTCCAGTTGGCGAAGCCAATCCTCACTTGCATCCGCTGTGGCAGACAGCTGAGCAATTTGGTGCTGTGTGCACTAATCAGATAGATGAACAAGTCACCCATGTAGTTGCGAATTCATTGGGGACTGACAAGGTACCTGTCTCCACCTCCCCCTTATTTTTTTCCGAACTTGTTTGGCTTTTTATTATATATGAAATCTTTTAACTTCTTTAAGTAATAAATTAGGAGTAGGTACTTGAAAATTTGTTATCATGGTGAGGGGTGAAGAAAAGAATATACAGTAGATTTTTTGTTTGGTTTTTGTTAGGAATCTCTTGAATTTCTGGAGCAATATACTTCTGCTGCATTTACTTTTTAAGATGAAAAGTTTCTTTTCCTTTTTGGACTGGAAAGATAATCCCTAGGATTCTCTTTTTTCTCCCCCTCCCTTCTTTGGGAAAAAAAATCATATAATCCTTTGTGCAATTAGGAAAGGAACTGGGGATTGCTTAATGGTTGTCCATTATGGCCTAGATTACGGTCTCTGGGATTAATTTGAACCCTGACATGAATTTTTGAAACAGGTGAATTGGGCTCTCTCCACAGGAAGATTTGTTGTGCATCCTGGCTGGTAAGAACCGCAAGTTTCAGCTTAAGATACCCCCATATGTTGGACTATTTTCGTAATTTGGATTAACATGTTAGTTTTTTTTGTCAATTGCACAAAAACTTAACCCAGGGTGGAAGCTTCAGCTTTGCTGTATCGAAGAGCCAATGAGCATGATTTTGCCGTCAAACCATAAATATTTTTTACCCCTTGCTTTCCCAGTGGTTAAAATAAAATAAAAATTACCTGAAGCATATTGCAAGTTTCACATGCTAGTCGGTGAAGGAACCAACCCAACTGCCAACCAGGACTTGTTATAAGAAGGTTAAAATTTATGATTGGTATTGCCTCCTGGCCTGGTTGCACCCTTGTATATTTGCAAGTTTGCTGATTGTTCGTTCACCCACCCACCCACCCACCCACCTACCTACATGGTCTAGGCAATTTTGGGGGAGGGGAAGATGATGATGAGAGCCTAGACAGGAGGAGGAGGTTGGACCTGGGTTCTAGGTACTGGGGGCCTGTTGTGTGGGGAAGCAAGCACTCCTTGAAAACAAGGGGTTTGGCAAGTTATGTTTTATCAGAGTAAAATATGGGAGCAAATGCTGCTCAACTGTGGAAGAATAAAAATTTAATATAAATGACTGCAAAATTGATAATACTTATAAAAACTGAATACGGAGTGATTTTCGTGTGAGAGAGAGAAGAGAGAACGAGAGAGGATAATGAATCGACGGTGGGTTGTCTTGGAATTACGACTACTAAGACGGTGATGACTACTCATTAAACTGTTTTCCTCCGCTGTCCTGCCAAGAACGGATATATATATTTAATTTTTTTGTTTATTTATTTATTTGTTTATATATAAAAAAAAAAAACTGGCAATCAAAAAATAAATTTGTAGGGAGGGGAGTTAGTCGTACGGTTTTTTGGAGTGGAATTCCTGATCCTGATCCGTACTAAAAATCTGTAAAATACAAGTAGCGACCAAGTAGGATAAGCTATGAGTACTTGCTGATAGAATATTTTACTATTTATGTGAAAATGACTTCGTGTAATAATCATATCCAAATGTGAAAAATATTTCTTTTGTCCTTAAAAGGATCTACAAAATTCTCATAAATTATGAAAAGTAAAGAGAAGGAGAGGCGAATGAGTTGCAAGAGAAACCAAGTTCAAGTTCTTGGGGGGTCGGGTGAGAGAATTTGTTTTGATCGCATTGAGAGCTACCGAGCAAGAAGGGGGCAGATAATACTAAAAACTGGAACTCCAACAAATCCTACAAAAAGAGTTAAAGATTGCCAGTTCCCATTTACTACTAAGCAGGGAGGATCCAGAGTAACATCAACAGAATAAACCCAACCTAATCAAGTGCGTCTTCCTGTAGCTATAGGATCAGAAAAGATCCTGGTTAAAGTAGGAGAAGAAACTTACTCTGACGGGAGTCGTGCTTCCATGATTAAGGTGAATCACAAGATTTATTATCATCATGGAACTCATATTTAATATTTTCACATCATCATTCTCATATGAATAGTGGATGGGTTTTACCTTCATGTGAAAATATCAGTCTTAATATTAACTGCCACTAGATCATAAGAAAAATTGTAATTAAAATTCTTTTTTTTTACCCTCGATCTATTATTTAATAATAGTATTTTTAAATTTATAGTCAAATACAAAATATGAAATAAGGTGTGTATTTTCATTATAAGTTGTTTCCGTAAAATTTTAATGTTTTGTCCTTTCGAAAATTTTACGCTTTTACAATTCACTCAGATTTTATTCATTTTTTATGCATGAATAATTTAGTTTCTGTCAAACTGAGTTTAGGAGGGTAAATAAATTAGACTTTACTCTTTATAATTTAAGTTGATTTCTCCAATGATATGAGCCTATCTTAAGAGATCTAATGGGAGATCTAATTGCGGCCGTTAACACAAATTCGTTCATTCGCACAATTATCAAATAACAAGGAGCCTGACAATCAGAGTCGTCGGTGAGATAGGTCCAATATAAAAATAAGTACAAGTTGAATAATTGTTTAACAATAGTAACACATTAATGTTATGGTGGTGCGTAAAATTGACAAAGTATTGTTACATGTGAATTTGGGTATAATCACCCGTTCCCGAGTAGGAATATGACTCATTATTATGTCAATTACCATGTATAGTTGAAACTCAATCTCCTCAAATATGAGAAATCGAAGTTAATCCGAACTGTTTTTATAAGAGTAGGAAGTCAATTTGAAAAAAAGAATCACAAGTCAATGAGGACTATAGATTTCTTAGTGTCAAGCCTCTTGACAAAAATATACTGTCACGTGGGAAAATTAAGCCACGTAGGATAGGTCCAATCAAATCAACCGGCCCATAAAATCACGTCCCAACATTGCCCCCACTTTCTTGTTATAATGGGCCAAATACAAAACATGATCAATAAATAATTAATAAATGAGAAAATACGATTATCGAAGCCAAACAGTCACTTCCATACTCCACGTGCCCAGCTGAACCTCACAACCATCATTACCAGCTGCAACTTGGGAAACGTGCAAAAGCAACCGGTCATTTCAAGTCTTTTCCCAAAAATCAATCACCACATTTCATTTCCTAGATTCAAAATATTGCAGAGCTCAAGCATTTTCTGCAATCTCTTCCCCACTGCAAAAATTCTCTTTTTCGGCCAAATCAAGTCATCATACCCAACAACCAACTATGTCTGGCGATAATAGTGCCCAAGCCATATTTACCAGTTACCGCTGACACCATCGCCATCGCGCTTGTTCCTGATACCTAACCTCCACCGTAACATTACCATCAACACAACCATCAGAACCTTCTACCATCGCCATTGCTTCAACTCTTTCCTCTACAGACGAGATCGTCCCATCATCAATCAAAAGCAAAACTAAGACCGCAGAAGAAATGATTCGAAAAGAATACGCATCAGAAAAGGCATACTCTCATGTCAATACAAGGTCCTCCATCTAGAAGCAAACACTATCAGATATACGCCAACAATACTTAATCCTCGACCAATATGAGCTTCGCGCACCAGACTTTGACGAAAAAATGTATTGGTGCCCCGAAGGTTGGCTCGCCATTCCACTATATGCTCTAAGGTATGGAGTCTGATTCCCCCTTTATGAATTCATCTAAACCTTCTTGGGCTTTGTGGGAATTGGATTTGCACAGTTAGTGCCAAACTCCTACATCCACCACATTTGCTTCATCGCATTCTGTCATGAATGCAGTGTCCAACCCTCTATCAACTTTTTCTTTGCCTTGTTCACCCTGTGTTGATCCAAAGAACCAGGATTCCAGTAACTAAACAAACAACCAAATAAAGCGAATTTGGATGACACTCCCCTCCGGTAACAAAGGGTGACACTCATATTGGTTTTACATCCAAAGCCCTGACACCCACCTCCTTAAGGGCCAATTTCATATTCGACAAATTCCCTAAGGGTCGAATCGATGAATTAAAATCCTTTTATTCAAAGATACCTACAGAGGATTGGTCCATAAATCTGTTAGCCAACTAAACCTGGCTCTATGACCACAAATGTAAGTCTCGAACCCTATTCCTTTATATAAAAGCATATTAAATATGATTTTTTTTCTAATTCCTTTTTTATACAATGTTTATACTCAAAGCGACAACCACCGAGGCCGACCAATCATCCACTTCTACAGCCCTTACCGAAACAACCTTCGATCCCAACCAAAAAATAATCTCCCAACCAAGTCAATCGACCGTAACACCCACCGATACAAATCTTCAAACCAATCAACAATCTGAACCCCCCTTCTAGTGAAACTAATTTCCTCCATCTCGATGTTGAAACCTTCCCTTATACCAACTTCATCCTTTACCGGAAAAAGTCCCCTTAACATGACAATTGAAGAAAGAAACACCCTACTAAAAAAGAAACAAAGTTAGTAAAAGCATCATCTAAAGCACCTTTTGCCAAACCGTCTCAACCTATCAAACCCGAACTTGAATCCATTCAAATAAATGAACCCGAAGCCATCCAGGAAAAAAGGAAAAAGCGTGAGGAATCACCCACCGCCCACCAAAAGAGCCCACACTAAAACATCATCCGAACCTCGCCTTGAACGAACAACCTCCCCACAGCCAACTGGATCCTCTTCTACTTCTGCCCAAACGCGAGAAGCTCGCGCCTCGATGACGTTGTGGCTAGAGGATCCCAAAGACTATCTATTCGAGCTCTTTGAGAACTTTATCCACCCAAAGAATGGTGACAAATTCGAAGACCTCAGTCCCCAACAACTTAGGGTCGGGTAAGTATAACTTCATGTACTACATCTGAATCTCTTATTCTTTACTTAATTCTGAGTAATATTTTTCACATTTCAGTCCAACGTTGCTATTTCCCAAACTCTGCGCCAATTGTCCCAAATAACCGCAAAAGAGAATGAGTTAGAAATCAAAGTCGCCCGTCATCAGCTTAGAGTTTAAGCCTCGATGTCCTGCCTCGAAAATGAACGGAACCTTCACGCAAACACCACCTTCCACTACCAGTAGTTAACACGCGAGCTAAAAACAATAAAATGGCAATCCTTCGAGATATCCGAACAAAAGAAATAACTGCTAGTGGATCGAGGCGAATTGAAGGTCGAAAACAAGAAATTGAAAAAGGTCGTGGCAACCCTTCTTAACCAAATCAGGGAGATGCATATAAAGATGATAGGCTTGATCAAGGTCGGCGAGGTATTGGAGAAAGAATATGCCGAACTTAAAAGTCAAGACCCTCCGATGACTGAAGCCACTAAGAGACAGTTCATGGAAGAATACCGAACATCCCCAAATTGACCGAGGAGGTCAGGAAACAAATTGGCGAAGGCTACCGGAGCACAAGGATGAAGGACAAAGAGAAGATACGGGCAGCCGACCTTGATCCTTAAATAATGGATTCTTCTGATGAAGAATCCGAAGCCGAAGACAACCCCTCCTCCACCCAATAAACTCTTGTATATGTTTTTTTCTTTTTATTGTTTCAACTTTGTAAGGATCCCCAATGTATATATAAACTTTTGAATGAAATGAAAATCTTTTGCAGGTATGAATTGTTCCAATAAAACTGATTTCATTAATAATCGATAAAGTTACACAACTGTAAGGATAAGACGAAGTTACATAATTTATTGATAGTACTTTCAAAGTTAGTTTGCGTGCTAATTATTCTTAACCTTTATCCTGAAGCCGATACGTATCGGGATTCGACACTTTAATAACTTCATAAGGACCCTTCCAGATAGGCATAAGTTTACCTATATTCTGAGGAGTAGACGATTCTGCCTCCCAAAGCACTAAATCTCTTACTTCAAACCTCCTTTGCTTAACACTTCGATTGTAGTTCTGGGTAGTTCTACGCTGGAAGATTGTTAATTGTACCAATACCAAATCCCGAACCTTCTCTAATAGATCTAAGTTAAGCCAGAGCCCTTCATCGTTTTATAGTTCCTTATATTAACTAACCTGAATAGATGGTGACTCGATCTCCACTGGAACAAGGGCATCGGTTCTATAGGCCAATCTGAAAGGCGAGTCTCTCTTAGTTGTTTGAAGGGTGGTTCAATATGTCCATATTACATTAAGTAACTCTTGAGGCCATCGTCCCTTAACTTTATCAAATCTCCTTTTAATCCTATTCAGTAAGGTCCGATTCGTTACCTCTACCTGGCCGTTAGACTAAGGGAACGCCATCGATGTTGTCCGATACTAAATGTTTAGATCTGTCAAAAACTGTTCGAACTTGGCCCCAACAAACTGACGTCTATTATCCGATACCAGAACCATAGGGATGTCGAAACGGAAGACCATTGACTCCTTGAAAGACTTCAAACATTATTGTTAAGTAATCGACCGAAGGGGTTTAACCTCCACTCATGTAGTTAATAACAACCACCATGAATGCCAACTGGCCCTTAGCCTTCAGTAAAGGACCCAAAATATCGATTCCCCATATTGCGAACGGGATCGAGGACAAAACCGAAGATAACTCCTCCGGAGGCTACGCAGAATCGGGTTATTGAGTTGACCCTTGGGACATCTCTTCGCATAATCCTTTGCTTCCTGGAACATAGTTGACCAATAGTAACCTTGCCTCAACACTTTATAAGGCAACGCCTTCGCTCCTATAAAGGACATAGACCGCTTCGGAAGACACCAAACACTTTAACAGTAGAGAGGAAAAAGTCCGTCAGTATAAATCTCCATCAATCAAACAATAGAATGAACTCTTTTATTTTATCTTCTTCACCAATACCCGATCTTGTGCTTTGGCTATTTGTATTTGAGCTCAGTATAAAATTATTACCTTATAAACATTTGATTCGACCTTACTTTGATTGGAATACTTTTGACTATAATTATTTGTTCGACAATGTCCATCATTTTTATCTAGTCTCTAATTTTGATATATTCATAATTCGTTCATATTTTGCATTCGTTCATTCATTCGTTTCTTTTGGTCACATTATATATTGTGAAATATTTGTACGTCTTTATATCCGTACTGAACAATTGGTTTACTGTGTTCTTTTTTTGATAGGTAATTAGAAATAATCAGTATTTGTGGAATAAGAGCTACATTTAATCCAAATAAGTAGATTAATTTTGAGATTATTATTACATTTGAGTTTTTGTAATATTTTGTGGACGGATGTTTTGAGTATATTTTGGCCAAAATTCTCAGAAGTAGAGATTATATTAATATGGAATTCTTTCTATTTAGATTGGCGTTTATGACGGTAGCATTCAATCTATTTTGAAATTAATACAGGACTGTATTTGTTAAGTTCCTGCGTGACATCCTTTCCCTTTCGGAAGGAGGGTATTACATAGCAGCAATTCCAACAGCTTGCAGAAAGTATATGTTAGCAAAATGATGGGGTGGGGTGGGGTGGGTGGGGTGGGTGGGGTGGGTGGGGGGGAGGGAGGGGAGAACACAATCAATTTTCTCTACGAGTTGTGTGAGTTTTGATAAACTACAACTGGAGATTCAACCTGCATCTTTAGACAGTTGAACTGCAGAGCTAAAATTGGCTTTGAAAGCAACACAGATATGCTAAGGTTTCTTTTGTAATCTTTGGTTTCCACTGCCAAAGAGTCCATGGAATCTGAATTTTGGCATTCAAAATGTCGTTCTCTGTCATTTTGCAGTTCAGATGGCCTCGACACTTTTGCCGGTGATGCTGGTCTTACCCTGTGAAAGAAAAACAACCCCAAAGCATTCTTACTCGGAAGGCCGAAACAAACTACCTTTAACCCGGAACTTTTTGTCATTGTTAGTTTTTGGACTAGTCATTCTAAATTTCATCAGAACTTATGACAATCACAACATCAACACGGGTGTACTCCAACAGATCAAGACAAACCATGAGTATAAACAGTGACATGCATTCCCAGACCTTTCATCTGAAACCCTCTGGCTGGAGCCCCAGTGGGTACATACTAGTTACCCCTAGTTTTAAGAATCTCTTCAATATTAATGGGCAGCAAGCTCTGAAAACATTGCTTCTTATTGTACCACTATTCAAGTAGAAATTCTTACTCAAAGACGGTGTAGATCTGGAACTAGGGAAACGAATAAACCACACTATTGCATTTAATTTTTATAGGGTATGACGTGGCATTTGGTGCTTGCACATCCTTCCAATGAAATCAGCATAAAGTTCATAAATAAATAGAAAGTTTAGAAAGCCAACTGGTTTTAATTCTTCTTCAAGTTGTGTGATAAAATGTACTTCCTCCAGTCCAAAATACTACCAACTAACTAAAAATGTAAAAATCAAGGAATAGCTTATCCTCTTCATAAAGAAATTTGATAGTTTATTGGGTAATAAACTAAAAATCATTTTCATCTAGTATTTTGGAACAGTGGGAATATTATTTTCATTGGTATTAAAAAGCCATCTATATTGTTTATTTAAGTTGATCAGATATTTAAGCAATGGTCAATTGGTCATCATGGTGTTATTAATTCTAAATCCAAAAAAAATATTAAAAATTAAGCCCAACCGAAAAAGAGTACGAGTAAACTTGAGTGAAACTCTTCCAGGATTGTGCATGTCTAGGTATGCCAGATATATTCAAGCAATGGTCATCATGATGTTAATAATTTTAAAAAAAAAATTTATTAAATGCCAAACAAATGAAATAAGACAACTAAGTTTGAGTGGAACACTTCCAGGATTACGTGAGGTATGCCAGAGATATCTGTTTTTATTGTTAGGACCATATTCCTGATCTTAGCAGCTTCATGAAGATTGAGAAACATATAGAAAATGCAAAATTTAAGTGTAAGAAACCTGCACTCGATCTGGCAAGAATACGTAAGAAGGTGGGGGTTATGCTCCGTTCGGCCACTGCAGTTTGACAGCATGAAAGCAGCTAATAGTATTAAAATTATACATGTAATACAGGTAAAAAAATTGCAGAAATTTACCTAAAGCTTGGAAGCGACATTTTGATAACTGGGCCCATCCATTTACTAGACTTCAGCTCAGGTGCTGCCATTGCGAAGTCTAGATAATATATTAGAGACAAAAGATCAATCAGGAGAAAAGAGTATTTATTTGAATTCATTAATGCGTACGTACTAATAAACAGTTTCAGATATATACTCTGAACCATGAAATTTTTCTAAAACAAAGAAAACTATAGGGATTGTTTAGTTTGAGAAGCTTTCTGTTTCCATTTTATTATTTTGTACCTTTCTTTCCCCTAACTTGGTATGTTAATGAAAAAACATTGGCACTCTGTGACTGGAAAGTTCATATTACTGAATGTGCAAATATCATCCTTCCTGTATAAAACACACACGAGCAAATTAAGGCATAACGGATTCCCTTCGAGGAACTCAGCAGCAGTAACAAGGTTGATGTTACAGAAGTCCACCGGGTTGGTACCCTTGGTTTCGGATATTTGTATATCCATGCGGTTAGTTGGAATATCGGAGGAAGTACCCATACCAAACATGTTTAGGAAACCACTGGTTTTACTTTTTGGCTTTGGAATAGCTGCAATACTCTGCTTGGACAGAAGAAAAAAAACATAAAAACAAAAATAGCTCTAAAAATACTTCAGGAATGGATCTGTAAATATGAGTTGTCAGTGGCCTGCTCACAATTCTTCCATAACAAAAGAGTAGCCTTGATATCGTGCACCTAAACCATTTCCTAGGAGATCCTAGACAATATGTAGAAAACATTCTTTGTTTTTACAGAAATTGACCATAGCAAAAAGAATTATTTACATCATAAAATCAGGATAATGAAATGTTTGACGTCTAAACAATATATATCATGCTATGAAAGAAACCGAAAGAGTGAACACTACAACCTCGTGAAAATATAGTAAATTAGTTCTTAACTCAATGCCCACCTTTGAAAACCTGGCAACTTGACTTGGAAGTCCTACATCCTGCAAGAATGAGAAAGGCCAAGAAAATATAGTGACATTCTCATCCAGCTAGACTTTTATTTTATCTTCATTTTAAACATGCTAGAAAAATCTGAACAATTGCCTAGTCAAACTTTTCCAGTGGTCAAAGTGAATATTCAATGTAGTTCAAAGTCTTTTCATCATGATGAATTATGCACTGGTGAGATGAATATTTAAATTTTGTAGCTTCTCACCTTTCGTCCATGAGTGCATGCCTCATCACTGTTAACAAGTACCCTAGCAGCCCATCTGTAAAGATTTCAAGTTAAAATTGCACTGGCTTCTAAGTTAAGAGTTTCATGACCTATACGAATCAAATCAAACATGTACAAATGAGTCAAAAATGCAATTGGTAAGTATTAACTTGATTAAATAAAAGTAAAAATAAGAAGTAACTTGCAATCTGTCTTTGAAAATAGTTGTCTCAGTCAAATGTCAGATGCAATGTGATACAACAACTATTCCTTTATCAAACAAATGATGGACAAATGGAACATAGGTCAAACGGTCCAATATAATTTTCCAAATTGAGGTATCCACCTCAATGTATCATCATTGCATAATCCATATATTAAGTAAAGTAAAAGAAACAGGCCTAAAAATGTCAGAAGTACAGTAATATATATCATCTCAATTTGACATGCTAGGATCAAACCCATACAAAACAGAGGGCATGAAACCCGGTAGGCAGTCCAGACTTCTCGGAGTTATGCCTGACTTGTAAAAATGTTGAAGTGGGTATCTTATCAGTCAAACAAAACCTCTTAATAAAATGTTATACTACTTTAGCATGAAACAACAGAAAACTTACGCGCAAGATGTAGGGGGGTTCCATACAATTCCAGCAATTACCACCAGCTGAACAATAATAAAGTACCCATGCTAGCATGTCAACAATTTAATAAACTCAAAGTCGCAGGATTTTATCTTCCAAGATTTAGTAAATGATCCGCTTCAGACTAGCAAAGCAACACACCTATAAGAGGTGATTCAATTTGGAAAAGAGATTTACTATTAGAG
Organism: Panax ginseng; assembly: GCA_020205605.1. Classification (NCBI taxonomy): domain Eukaryota; kingdom Viridiplantae; phylum Streptophyta; class Magnoliopsida; order Apiales; family Araliaceae; genus Panax; species Panax ginseng. The sequence continues at coordinate 780,454 of CM035149.1, read as the reverse complement.
CAGAACAACCTCATCAAAGATTCCAGCTGGGCTGTCATCATAACTGGCAAGAAAGAAGCCACCAAGAGTATATCTGCAGATTACAAATTAGAGACTAACATTAATTGAAAAGAAATAAACTTAGAAAGTATTTAATAATAATGTCCATTACTCGGTCCTTATTATTAATAAAATTATATATAAAAAAAAGAAGAGAAACAATTTAGTAATATGAATACCCAAAAGCTTCAACAAGTCTAAACTCTCTAGGTATAAAAGCTCGGGCAGTTTCTGCTTTCACAAGATTGAGCTGGTATATGGCACTGAAAGCCACAACAACAACAACAACAAATAAAAAAATAAAAATAAACACACACACACACACACACAAGGAAGCATTACATACTCTTGTTTATGTTTGTTGTGAGAAAAATAGCCAAGTAAATTAGGAAACAAACAAATTAGGCTAAGAGTGGGAAAAGAAACACTTACCTGCCTTTGAATACCCAGGGAGGTTTCCCATACCCAGAAATATTAGAGTTTGTTTCTTTAGCCTTCATATGGATATCAGATAGCAATAAAAAGTTCATTATTTTTCCTATGAGCTGAGTAACAAGAAAACAATGCCCACCAAATGAGGGTCCAAATTCACATGATTTGAGATTAAGTACAACCCACAAGATACCTAATGAAAATAAAACTAAAATCAATGAGTACACTATGCTGCTACAAAATAAGTAGTGAATTAGTCAAAGTAGTAAAATCGTCCACAATAGCACGGAGGAGTGGTTGGATAAATGAACGAATCTGTGGTGGCATTGACAATAAAGACTGACATTTTTGGTTCAGAACATAAGCAGGCAAGACCACGTAGCAGTTGAAATTAGGCAAGGAAACCCGAAACAGTGACCAAAACTGTAGAAACCACTCTATCATATCATAATACCGGTCCGGAAGGGCTGTGGATGGATGCAAAGTAGACCAAAAATAGTTCCCAATAAGACTTGCAGGTATTGGGCTGATAATTATAATGATGAATCATCAATTGATAAGGAAATAATTCTAGTTATTCGAAACAAATCGATAATTAATCAAATGGAAGGAAAATAGAAACACAAACAGCAGTTGGAAAGAAAGTGAGAGAGAACGATTTCCTTCTTTACAAGGAGTGTAGCAATACAAAGAGAAGTAGCTGCTAGCTGCTATTATATCATTATTCAGATCTTAACACGGCAATACTAGTAGTAATATGAACTTACAGTTTGATCCAAAGCAACCTAGAGTAAATTGAGTACGGTGGGTGGGTGGGTGCCCCTCCAACTCCGAGTGATCAGGAAAGAGTTTCAGATATGACACACACACACACACACACACACACCATATATATATATATATATATATATATATATATATATATATATATATATATATATATAATTGGGTAATAAGAAGAACAAACTTAACTCTTAACATATACTTAATGCCGTAAACTCACCTCCTTCCCTATTCATTTCCCTTGAGCCCCCGACCCCATTTTTATGTCATATCATGCCTCATAAGTACTACAATAACACTCCGTCTACCTAAAATTATCTCAAGACAAACAAAGAGCAAAACCAAACAAACTCACCCACTCCTCCACTCCTCATATCTTATCTATATGCTACTCTCTCAAAAGACTTAAATGCAAAAGTGTCCCTCTAATTTATACTATTTTTGTAAAACTCACCCTTTTATCTTTTATGTTTGCAAAAGTTTCCCTTCAAGATATATTAATTGTACAAAATTCACCCTTCATGTATTTTTTTGTTAAAAATTCTCAAATAGTCGTATTGTTTCATCTAATTCACCACTTAAAAGTTTTAACTTAAGAATAATGCTTTTATTTCACTCAAAAACCTTTCAATTAAAAAAATAATAATCATAATTTCATCATATTTGGAACCCTAGATTGCATATATCTCATTGTCTGCATTTATTATATGCCAAATAATCATTCTTTTATTTTAATAAATGTCTCGCACACAATACCCATATTAAAATGCCAATCGTTTTGAACATGTGTCGTCATCATTAAATATTTCGTTCAACACTACAAGAAAAAGGATTATGTGAATTATAAAAACATATGCCTCATTACTAACACTGCAAGAAAATGTATTGACCCAAAATAAAATAATAATCAATTGCCATATAGTAGAGATAGAGTGATATGTATAAATTAGGTGATCTAATATTGCCAATATATTTTTTAGTATTGTAAGAATTTTTTTTGTTAATTGAAAGTTGTTTAAATGAAATTAAATGAGTATTCTAAAGATAAAATTCTTAAGTAATGAATTGGAGTGAAATAATATGTGTATATGAGATTTTTTAACAAAAAAGTAAATAAAAGGTGAATTTTGCACGATTCCATACATATTAGAGGGAGAGTTTTGTAAAAATAAAAGTTGGAGGGCGAATTTTATAAAATAAAGTACAAACAGTAGAGTTAGTTTTACATTTCAGTCCTCTCTAAAATGGTTGATCGGACTAGTACGATAGGATCCCATTAAATACCTCATTTTCTTTAGAGTGCTTCTACACATATCGAAAATTTAGACAGGAAAATAGGATATTTTTATTTATTTTTTTTGCTTGTAACTCCTAAAAAATATATAGTATTTATTTTAATAAATTTTTTTACAAAATGTAATAAAAATTTAATCTAACAGGGTCTGTACAACCCTGTTCGTGTATATATATCTAAATTACACATAAAACACTACATTTTGTAAAAATTCCTGTTAGAATAAATATTATATATTTTTTAAGTGTCACAAGCAAAAAAAAATTTGAAAATATCCCATTTTTTGTCTAAATTTTCGGTCTGCCAAGACTTATTCTTTCCGATATCTAGGTAATTTTGGCTCTATATTGGAAATTTGGAACCATCATATGCTAATTATATATTACAAGCATTATAACCATAAACTTAATTAAATATTTTATATTTGAGCAATAACATTTATTATTATAATAATTTATTTAATTTCAAATAAAGGCATTATAATGTCATTATAATTCACTGATTAGTAGATTAAAAAATATGCATCTCTTTATGTAATAGGATAACATTAATATCGACAATGTTTGTTTTTATATTTATCTCAATTTAAATTTTAATAACGGACTTTGATAGTAAAATCATCTTTTTTGTGAATATAGTTGATCCAAGGAAATATGTTGTTTATTAAACTTGTAAGATTTTTGTGTGTAATTTGATGTGTAGATACTCTTATTTATAATAGAGTAAGTTAAATGACATATTATATATTAGTTAAGTTCATGAATCATTATTAAAATTAATACAAAATATTAAGGGTTAGATGTATATCAACTATTAGTTGATATATTAAATTTTTTGCTCAATTATTAGTGATAAAGGATACTTGGTATCTTTGATAGTAAATGTGTATTAAAATTTTGTGAATTTTTTTTAGAGTTGTTAAGTCGACATTTGAGAATACCAAAATGTATTACGGGGAAAGTAGAAAGTACATTTTGGACTGCCTAATCATCAAACTTGAATAGTTGAGTTAACTTAGGATCAACTAAAATAATTTGGTATTTGTCCTTTTATTATATTTTTGGTATTGGATAAATTAAAATGAGTAAGTGTGTCAGGAATACACATGTAAATAATATTCCTATTTATATATAATTTGATTATGATATATATATGAATGAATATGCAAGTATACGTGCATTAAGAAAAGTTGTAAAGTCCTCTGATAGATTATAGAAACATATGTACAAGGACTTAGAATGAATTGATCAAATATGTTAGGTTGATCCTACATAAGCAAAAATGACTTTGTAAAGTCCTTAAAAAAAATGATGTACAAGGACTATAAACATAGAAAGATCAAGCATGTTAGGTTGATCGTATGATGTAATAGATAGGTTTGTCTGATCATCGAAAGCTTTGCACCAAAAATCGTGAAATGCATCGAGAGAGTCAATGATAACTCGAGAGCTATCGAGGCGTAATCGTGAGTCTCGCAAGATAGTAGATCTCGGAGTTCGTGAACGCCGGGATGAGGCGAGAAAGGATCGTAGTGTGTCGGGTAAAGCTTCCTCGAGTAGTAGTCTGTTTGAGCAAGTCATGTTCGAATCGTGAGAGACAACCTGCCACTGGCCGTAGAGCATCTCTTTGAAGCAGTCGAGAATCGTAGACTACACTCGAGTCGTGAGAGTCTACTAATGTCAAAGCTAAGTCGAGAATCATAGACTACACTCGTGAGTCGTAAAGTCTCTTGATCGTATCAAAGGCGGATATCGTGGTCGAGCAAGATCGGATGAAGACAACAAAGCACAACGACGTAAATCGTGAGTGTCAAGATCGATCTCGAGTCGTGAATGTCTGCGCGATAAAAGGTCAATCGTAGAGTGCAGAGCTAAGACCACAACAAATGTGCTCACAAAGCCAAGGTAGAATCGTAAAGCAAACACGATTATCAATAATTGAGCACTCCCAGAATATTCAAAAGAATGAAGCCTCTGGTTGGTACTGCAAAGATACATCTCACCTAAAGGAAGCCAGAGAGCACTTAACGAATGACATGCAAGTTAATAGAAGATCTAAGCATCAACCCAATCAGCATCCAGATTGAGTTGTGAAGCCATTTAAGATGAAGTCTTCCACAAGATAATCATAAGAAGACTTCAGTAGCTGACTAAGGAAAGTCAGCATATACAATAGTTGTCAAGTGGAAAGATGACAACGATCTTGGAAGTAACCAGGATCGTAGTGTTTGCCAAACAAAGAAGGAACTGATGGAGTATACACAAAGATACTGGTCAGCCTCTGAAGAACAAAGCTAAAGTAATTAAGCATTGGGTCAGTCCATTGATGATAAGTGAACGGGAGATCACAAGGAGAAAGCGAGCTGGACATGCCACAAATCTGAAGTGTCTTGTTATTTAGAAGGGGCCAGAGCAAAGAGTCAAGCCATCAGTATCTGAGAGCAGTCGAGGCAAACAAAAGTGATGAAGCACTACACGAAAGAAGGAAGAGTTGTTCTTCACTAAAGATCAAGTGAACACTCTTCAAGATCGTAGTGCTGACTCTACATGTCAATAAACATCAGTCAATAAGACACTACGATTAGGTCCAAGAAGAAGTGCATCAAAATCGTTGAGTTCGAACAACTGAGAATTGAAGCATTGGCAACGGTTGTAACGACCCCAAAATAGGTCCATTCCATCCAACTCATTTTGAGTCGCCAAATACATGGTACAGAAAACAACTACAACTTTATTACAACAATTATCGTGCAAAATACAACAACACATATGCTGTGAGTTTGGATACAAATATATACCAACCAGTAAAGTACGTCACAATGACACACCTTACATAAAGGTATAGTCGAAAACTGTTTAGAAATTAGAATCTTTGGGAAGTGCTCAAGAAACCTTCGTATACATGGGAGACCATGCGTCTAGGTTATAATAGATATCATATCATATGCCCACGAATTATCCTTGGTTGACCTAATAGACCCCAAAGAAAAAAAAATGAGAAGATTACTATCATGTTCTTCCCAATGGTGAGTTTTCTCTTGACATATCATTATCTCTCTTTGTCTCAAATTGAGAGTTAAATTTTAAATAGACTCCAAGATCATATAGGTAGTCTTTGGTAGATATACTCGTGAAGTGGATGAAACACAACCCTATCTTATGATGACTCGAGGTTGTATGTCATTAAACATCTTGTATAATAGTGACAAAACACCCTTCCAAAGTTGAATTCACCTCACCTCAACATCTATAGACCACCGCTCTATTCCCCTCATTATTCCCGCTTGTCCCAAATACACTTTTATTACACCGAAAGGAATTGTGAAGCAAAAAGTGAAGACAAACTAGCTCGATAAAAATATCATGACTAAAGATAATTAAATTATCAATAGCCTTCATCAATAATAAATCGTAGATTTAGAACATATGGTAGATGATAAAAAATTTCAATCATAGTTCGCGGTGAACGAAGCGATCCATTAGAAGAGTCGAATAGACTATAAAGTTTATTATCTTCTCGATGTTAAAAGTCCACCAACAATGTTTTATCCTCGTAACATCAATCAACAATTCCTCATCCCACAATCACATGTATAACTCATAATCGTAATTATTGTTCTAAATTCCTTTTCTCATTCGGGACGAAGATAATTTTCATCACTTGTCTTTACCTCAAATATCAAAGATCATGGTTATACCAAATCACGGTTTACGCTCATAATCATACTAATAAATTCATCTTTGACTCTACGGGCCAAAGATATTCATCAACAGTTCATCTTTTGCACTACAGGGCCAAAGATATTCATCAACAGCTCATCTTTGCACTACGGCCAAAGATATTCAACAACAGTCATCTTTGCACTACGACCCAAAGATATTCATCAACAATTCATCTTTTGCACTACTGGCCAAAGATATTAATCAACAATTCATATTTACCTTCTATGTGCCAAATATATTAATATCTCAAATAAATACATAATTATTTCGAATTTATATAAACCATAATTATAACCATATATGTTGATCAATTCACCTTTGCACTTAAGCTAAAGATATTCAATTATAAATTCAATGGTCATGATCGTACATCAATTGTCACAATTCAACTTTGCACCATCGCCAAAGAAGAACCTATAGTCACGATCATACCAATAATCTATCCATCTTTACACTCAAGTCAAAGAGAAATATCATCATTAGGGTTATAAGAATGTTAAATATGATAATAAAATAATATAATCAACATATAGATTTAATCTTAAGAGTAAGATTCATAAATCAATGATCTCATAACACCTTAATCAAAATGTTATAAATCACTTAATAATCTCATAATCTAATATTATTAATACTACCACAATATTTTAGTCATTTCTTAAACTTATAAATAATTTATTTTAATTGTTTACACTTTACTAATAAATGCATTTAATCATCTTAAAATGCCAAACTCATAAGATCTCATCATCAATAACCAAAACCCTTATCAAAAATGCGATATACCTCATATATGATTCTCGAAGCCATAACATCATATTTTCTAATTTTCTTACTTCACAAAACATATTTAATTCATTTACTCATAACTAGAATATTTTCATGAAAAATATCAAATCGGTTCAAAAATATTTCTTTTCTGAGATTTAGAAGAATATAGTCCCATATTGAATATATATTTTCTCAAAATTTTTAAAATTCATTTACTATTTTTCACATGGCCAAAACCACCGAGTATTCAGACATTTATCATAAATTGTAATTTTATCCAAAAATTTTGAAATTCACAAGGTATACTGATATTATATAGATGTACTCCCAATAAAAATTTCATCAATTTTGAAGTTAACCACAAGGAGTTATAAGAGGTTACTTTTAAAATAGTCTTTTCTCGTAAAATTCATAACTCTCAATCTATACATCCAAAATCGCCATTTTTGGACACAATCTATAAAACTCATCAAAATATCATTTTAAATTTTTCCAAAATTTTTGAAGGTTCGAAAGAATTTCAAATAATAACCCTTAAAATCCTTACTATCCCTTACCTCAAAAGAAAGCAGTACCTCTATTTGAATAACGCAAAACGAACTTGCACCGTATAGCAATACTCAAAGTATACTCAAAATACTCACAAGAATACGCCGATAATATAGAGAGAAAACTTCAGTTTACGGTGTGATTTTCAATTATAACCTAAGCACCTTATTTATAGAAATTCTTTAGAACACCAAAAGCGAAAATTTATTAAAATATATATATATATATATATATATATATATATATATATAATCTTCACGCACACCTAGCATCAACCAATTTCAAAGAACTAAGCATGTGTTAAAGATGCCCACACATTAAAAAATGTTTTTCTCAATTAATTAATTTAAAACTCCAAAAAAAATAATAATTAATTAATCCGAACTTCAATAATTCATAATAAATAGCCCTTTTGTCGGAAAATTGAATCATGCTGCGTTTTATAGGAAATTCAATTCTCTACAACTTTGTAGAAGAAAATATTTCCAAATTCCAAACAAAAATTGACCAAATCCACAAATGAGCGATTTTTACTGTGCTATAATCAAATTTCGGTCCAAGAAATGGGGTCCACAAACACATAAAACATGCTTTAAATATTTTGGTAACAAAACACTCCTCCTCCACATATACTCATATATCCCACATTCATCGTAAAAAATATCATCATTAATATATTATTAAAATAATATATTTAATTGAATTATTTTATCGAGAAAAGATAAAATATTAATTTTCAATTAATTGTCACATTAAAAATTTTCTCCATCTATATCCTCATAAAATCAATATTTTCCTCATCATATAAATTAATAATTAATTATTCACAAATAATATTACAGAAACACATTATTGACAACCAGGCAGTTCCCAGGAAAGAGGGGGCTTTCCAATAAGAATTTCTCCTTAATGGCGCGCAATTAGGTGACCAAACCTCTCCTTAGACAGAACTTTTTAGACATTGCCAATAATGTTTTCTAATAATATTATTCAGATAATATGAATTATTGCTTTGATAATGGAAAATACTGTGTATTGACAATTATAAAATATCAACGCAGCAATCATTGAATCAAAAATAAAATATTGAATAAAGAATTCTTGTAACAATTATTGAGTAGTGCCTTTCTACGTAAGAATCAATAATTGGTGCAATACTGGTGTCTTCTTGTCTGACAACGCGTAGACATCTTGTGTTTTTAACCACCGGTATTCCAACAATATTGACAATAACAACTACTGCAGATTTATTTATAAACAACTTATTCTTGTCGTTTTCTTCCTCCAATCGCTTTCCGTTATGGGCCCCACAAAAGACTGCGCCGTCGTACGAATATTCCCCGAATATTCCACGACCAAACGAATATTCTCTGACAACAATCAATATTTTATAACCACTTGCGTATTTTTGAAAAATTTGCATAATTCACCCATAACTTTAAACTTTTATCAATTTAACCATTTACTGAATAATAATTATAAGAAAAATTGAATAATTTTATTTCATAAAATTCGGGGTCTTACAACGGTTCAATCTGAAGGCTGGCATTCGGACAAAATCTTATTGAGAGCATCAATGCAAGGACAACCTCTGATCAAGAAATCAGAAGGGAGAAATAAAGTCGTCGACCTACCCGAGACATCAAAGTAACATATCTGATGGGGTAGGTGAAACAGTAGACTGCAATGTCAGAAAGTCAAAAAAAGATGTCATGTCACATCTGCAGTCTGCACCAAATAACTCGAGATCTGTGAAGCAATTTGAATAGCTTTCAACGGCTACCTTCCAACGGAAAGATTGAAAAAAAATATAAATCAACAGAGCTTAAAAGATCAAGAGTTGCTGAGGATTACTATGCTACAGAATCATTGAGTTGTTGAATGTTATTGTTGACTCTACTAGTTCCACCAAAGATCAACAGAACAAGTCTCAGTGATAGTGAGACTACATAGGTGGAAGTGAAGCAGCTTTGAAGAAGGACTCAAACAGACTAGAGCTTCACTCAACAAAGATGAGAATGTCATCAAGATGGCGGCGGCAAGTGAGGCCAAGAAGGCGGAGATAGCATTCGGAAAAGTGGCACAAAGACAAAGAAGATCGGAGAGCCACTTTCTGAATCATCATGAACCTAAAGTTTGAATCGAACAAGTGCGCGAAACCATGTCTCGCAAAAAATTCAATAAGGGTTCGAGGATTGCTAAGTGATGATTTAAGTCTACAAAAACTCAATGACTTAATAAATCCAGATGGTGATGGTGCACGGTGACATCGATGAAGATGAAAGCGAAAAGAGTAAAGATCACCGCACTGAAAGAAGATGTGGTTCGACTCGAGCGAGAATGCAAAGAGGACTACACCAAGTCGCCAAGCTGAAAGATGTTCGAGCTTAAAGACATCTTAGCAACTTTCAAAGACCAACAACATCAATAACTACAACAACAAGAAGCCGGGGCACGAGGGTCCTTGTCTGGAGGGACTAAATGATATTTCAAAGCTTCTTTGAGATTGAAGAGTTCTAGGGAACTAGAGAGTTCCAAGGCTGCTAGCCTTGAAGATTTCTTAGTGAACTGAAGTCCCAAGGCTGCTGGCCTTGAAGGAATCTTAGTGATTCATGGTGCTACCCTTCCTTAGTGAAAATCCTACTAGTTGAAAGTAGAAGAATGGATTAGGAGTTTGAGTCTCTGAACCACTTAAAACCCCTTGTGTCTTTTACTTTATGTCATTTACTTTATGTACATTAACTGCTATAACTGTTATGTATGTTTTAACCGCTATTCTTCTTGAATTAACTTTACGAACAATGTATGTCGATTATGAATATATCAATGAAGGGATCTTTTACTTATTAAATTTGTGCTTGAAAAGATTCTTATGTTTGTCATATGCTAATTCATGAGCAATACAAAATAAATGAGAAAAGTTTTTCAAACGAAAAAGGATCTATTCAACCCCCCCTTCTAGATCTATATCGTGCCTACTAGGAATTAAAAAAGTGTTTGCTTTGTTATATTTTAATTAATATTAATAACAGTAAAACTAATGATTTAGCCAATGTAATTAAGTTTTATTGATTACACCATTGAACTTTTAATTTTTTAAATTATCCCATTAAACTAACTATTATTTTGCAATTGAGTCATTCTGTCATCACTGACCTGACGTCCGTTAAATCGTTTCACCTATTATCTTACATGGATGTGCCAAAAAAAAGAAAAAGAAAATGGCATGGCTTATTTTCTACTCGAACAACCACTTTGCCGAGTTTCGACTGCCATCAACACCAACGATCGAGTTTCGACTACAATTATCACCAACGACTATAACCAAAAATTTCACCGTACTCAACTTTTTTGACCAAATTCATAGTAGAATTTTGTGATTTTAAAGGAAATCAAACTTTGGATTCATGGTCAGATTTTGAGGAAAGATTACAAATTCAGAGTGAATAACACAATTGCATCAAAGGGTTTATAAACCCACACCTACAAACACAAATACCAATAACTCTAATTTTGAATTTGTAAAATTCAAAAATTAACAGTACGAGATAGTCTAACACTACAAGAAAATTGGTTAAATCTGACGGAACTATAGTCGACTGAATAAAATCTGTCGGTCATAAGGTAATCTCGATGGAATATTTCGTCGACTATAGGTCTGTTAGAAATACTCTAATATCGACAGAAGTTCATAGGAAATAAGGGGCAGCCCTTGGCGCCAAGGTTCCTGCCAGCGCCAGTAATAAGGTTGATGGAACTTGGACTAACATCGACGAAAATTTCGTCAAGAATAAGTTAGTTTCGACAAGCTTATGGTCGACAAAAAGTCCGTCGAGAATAAGTTTTAAAACCTAAATTATCTAATTTCTTCAGCCGCCTCATTAGTCGATCTCTCACTCACTCTCCCATATCTCGTCTCTCTACCAGTTCCTCCCGACCTCCCCCATTTGCATCGGTCGATCTCTCTCTCTCCCACCTCTGCCGACAACCACCTCTTTTTCTCGCCGACTTCGCTGCTGTTTGCCTCCGGCTCTCCTACCTCCTTCGCCTCCTACCTTTGGCCTCTGGCTCATATCCTTCTCCGATCAATTAAAGCTTAAAGGTTAGCCTTCGCAAGTTAATTTGTTTGTTAAATTTTGTTATCAGCTTAGGTATTTTGGGTTGCCCTAATTTTTTTCCCAATTTTGTGTCAAAAATTTGACTGGCACCTTAAGTATGTACGTATGTAGTTTTTAAAATTTGTTTGATTTATTGGCATAATTTGTGATTGGTAACAAGGATTTTTCCCCAATTTTGTTTCTTAATTAGCATATATAGCATATAATTAGCAGATTTGATATATCGGTTTGATTAACAGCTTATGTTATTGCCTAAATTAATCTTATTTATGCAATGGTAGCTTATTCATGTACATAATTTGAAAGCGAGGCTGATATTGTTAGTCATGTATTGAATCAAATATTTTTTGTTGGTCATGAAAGTGAGGCTGATATTGTTAGGTTGATATTTTTGTGCAATAACAACTTATAAATGTATTGTTAGTCATGTATTGTTTTGTGTAATGGCAGCTTATGCATTTTTATTATTTACTCATGTATTGTTAGTCATTGGTTGCCTTATATAATATAATGTGCAGTTGTTGGTTGAATAATTGATATTAAAATTGTTATATTTGTTATTTTTGACAGAATTCTCGACGAAATTTCTGTCATAATTATTCACTTGGCAAATTTGTGGACCCAATATGTATTTATATATTATTTAATTAGTTTTTCAATAGTAAAATAAACTAAGTCATTTACTTAGTTTATTACTATTAAAATAAATAATTTAATATAAAACAAAAAATTAAATTAATATTAACAAAATATATAATATAATATAATGCAAAATAAAATAATATAACAAATAATAATAAATAAATTTAATTTACTTTACTTTAATAAATTAAATTAATTTTAATAGAAAAGATTAAAATTAGAAAATTAAAATTAAAATAATAAATTATTAAAATAAAATAATTTAATAACATAACATAAAATAAATTTAATTAATTTAATAGAATAAAATAAATTTAATTTAATAACAAAAATAAATTTTATAATTTATATAATATAATAAAATAAAAAAGTTTAAAATTAAATAAAATTAATTTAAAAAATTAATTTAATAAATAAAATAAATTTAATGAATTATTAAATATATTACATAATAAATTAAATTAAAATAAAAATAAATATAAAATATAATAAAATAATTTGAGTTGAATAAAATAAAATAAATAAAATTAATTATATAATATAGTATAATACAAATTAAAATAAAATAAATAAAATAAATAAAATAATTTGAAAAATTAATTTAATTTAATAAAATAAAATAAATTTACAAAATTATTTAATAAAATATAGTACAAAATAAAATAAATAAAATCCAAAAATAAAATAAAATAATTATCATAAAATGAGTAACATTTACTTAGTTTATCATTAGAAAAATAAACTAAGTAACATTTGCTTAGTTTTCCATAATTACATTAAAAATATCCTAAAAAAATAAAATCAAAGCTAATAAAATAAATTAACATAAAGTTTTGCACAATTAAAATAAACTGAATAAGTAGTCTCCATATTCAAGGTCTTAAAATAAAATAAAATAAACTGAGTAACATTTACGTAGTTTATTATTGAAAAAATAAACTAAGTAACATTTATATAGTTTGTCAAAATATTCAATAAATTCAATATATACTTGTGCATGTAGTATATATAGGTAGGAGCTTATAAACCCGTTTGACATTCACTCATTAGGAGTGAATGTCGAATAATCCTCAATTTGAGACTGTTACTAGATGTTATGTCTCTCACTTAGGTCGATGCCAATTCACATGGTACGTTTTTATAAACTTTTGAGAATTTTTCAGCTGGTGTCTTTACATGTTCTCCGAGTGTATAATTAGACTAAGTTGTCTTGGTCTATTTCGTGTACTTGGAGACCATGGGAGGTGCTGCTGAAATTTTCTTGAAATAGAAGAAACATGCTCAAGATTGACACTAGTGAGGAAACACATCTAGGAACGGGATAGAAGTCTAACCCCTGTAGAGTGAAGATATATACTAGGTAAACTAAATTCATGCACGGACCACATTCATGATTATTCTTGATCTAATTGACAATTTTCTTCAATTAAAGATGTCAGTCGACCAGAGTTAGATGTACGGTAGGATAGAGACTGATGGGAGGGGATTAGTTGATGCGTACCATGATGGGGTGTCCAATTTTATGAACAAAGGAATAGAACATGTTGATGATCCGAACAGAAAGATGAGATGCACGTGTCTCAAGTGTAAGAACATGATATGGAATGTAAGACCTCGAATTTTATGAAATAAAATTATTCAATTTTTTCTTATAATTATTATTCAGTAAATGGTTAAATTGATAAAAGTTTAAAGTTATGGGTGAATTATGCAAATTTTACAAAATACGCAAGTGGCTATAAAATATTCATTGTTGTCGGGGAATATTCGTTTGGTCGTGGAATATTTTTTTCTTTGTCGGGAATATTAAATACGACGGTAGCGATCTTTTGTGGGTCCCATAATGTAAAGCGATTGGATGAAGAAAACGACAAATATAAGTTGTTTATAAATGACGTAGTAGTTATTCTGAGTTATCTTGTTAAAATACTAAATGGGTTAAAACACGATGAAGACACGGTATTGCACCAATTATTGATTCTTACGTGAAGAAGACACTTTTTTCGATAATTGTTACGATGAATTACCGCTCAATATTTTATTTTATTGATTCAATAATTCACTGCATTGATATTTTATATTCTTGTTGTTTCATAAATTGTCATTACACAGTATTTTCCATTATCGGAGCAATAATTCATATTATCTGAAAAATATTATTGGATAACATTATTGGCAATGTCTAGAAAGTTCTATCTAAGGAGAGGTTTGGTCACCTAATTGCGCGCCAATAAGGAGAAATTCTTATTGGAAAGCCCCCTCTTTCCTGGGAACTGCCTGGTTGTCAATATTGTGATTATGTAATATTATTTGTGAATAATTAATTATTGATTTTTATGATGAGAAAAATATTCATTTTATGTGGATATAGATGGAGAAAATTTTTAATGTGACAATTGTTGAAAATTAATATTTTATCTTTTTCTGATAAAATAATTCATTTAAATATATTATTATATTTTTTAATAATATAATAATGGTGATATTTTTACAGTGAATGTGGGATATATGAGTATATGAGGAGGAAGAGTATTTTTGTTACCAAAAATGTTTAAAACATGTTAAACATGTCGATGGACCCCATTTCTTGACTGGAATTTGATTATAGCATGTAAAATCGTCCGTTTGTGGATTTCGGTCAAGTTACTATTCATGAGATACTATTCACGAGTTACTATTCATGAGTTACTATTCACGAAGTTACTATTCATGAGTTACTATTCATGACAAAATTGTTTTTTTTTCTAACCAAATTATAGTTGATTTATGAATATTACTCTTGAGATTAAAACTATATATTGATTATATTGATTTTATTATCATATATAACATTTTATAACCACGATGTTGAAATTCTCTTTCACCTGGAGTGTAAAGATGGGTAGATTGTTGGTATGATCATGACTAGGGTTCTCTTTTGGCGATGAAGAAAAAGTTGAATTGTGGTTGGTATGATCATGACCATTGAATTTATAATTGAATATCTTTAGCTTAAGTGCAAAGGTAAATTGATCAACATGGTTATAATTATTGTTTATATAAATTACAAATAATTATATATTTCTTTGAGATATTAATATATTTGACTTCGTAATGCAAATATGAATCGTTGAGGAATATCTTTGGCACAGTGTAGTGCAAAGATGAAGTGGGGATGAATATCTTTGGGTCTTAGTGCAAAGATGACTGTTGTTGAATATCTTTGTCTGCATAGTGCAAAGATGAATCTGTTGATGAATATCTTTAGCTTGCAGAAGGCAAAGATGAATTTATTAGTATGATTATGAGCAGAACTCGTGATTTGGTATAACCATGATCTTTGATATTTCGTGTAAAAGACAAGTGATGAAAATTATCTTAGTCTGAATGAGAAAAAATTTAGAGCAACAATTACGATTATGAGTTATACATGTGATTGTAGATGAGGAATTGTTGATTGATGTTACGAGGATAAAACATTGTTGGTGAACTTTTAACATGGAGAAGATAATAGATTTTATAGTCTATTTGACTCTTCTAATGGATTGCTTTCGTTCACCGCAACTATGGTTGAATTTTTTTTTATCATCTACCATATGTTCTAAATCTACGATTTATTATTGATGAAGGCTATTGATAATTTAATTATCTTTAGTCATGATATTTTTTTCTTGAAGCTAGTTGTGCTTCACCCTTTTGCTTCACAATTCCTTTCGGGTAATAAAAGTGTAAATTTGGGTCGAGCGGGGAATAACAAGGAATAGAGCGGTGGTCTCATAGATGTTGAGGTGAGGTGAATTTAACTTGGAAGGGTGTTTTGCCACTATCATACAAGATGTCTAATGACATACAACCTCGTGTCATCATAAGAACGGGGTTGTCTGTGCTCATCCACTCTTGAGTATATCTACCAAAGACTACCTATATGATCTTGGAGTCTATTTGAAATTTAACTCTCAATTAGAGACGATAGAGATAATGATATGTCAAGAGAAACTCACCATTGGGAAGAATATGATAGTAATCTTCTCATTTTTCTTTAGGGTCTATTGGGTCAACCAAGGATAATTACGTGGCCATATGATATCTATCATAACCTGAAGCTTGGCCTCCCATGTATGAAGGTTTCTTGAACACTTCCCAAAGATTCTAATTTTTAAAACAGGTTTTAAACTATACCTTTATGTAAGGTGTCATTATGAAATTTCTTTGCTTCACGGTTGGGACATGAGTCACAGATTGATATATATTTGTATCCAAACTCACAACATATGTGTTGTTGTATTTTTTTGCAAGACAATTGTTGTAATAAAGTTGTAGTTGTTTTCTGTACCATGTATTTGGCGACTTAAAATGGGTTGGATGGAATGGACCTATTTTGGCGTCGTTACATTTGGTATCTGAGCTATAAGTAAAGAGCCCCGAGCCTCTCTCCATTTGGTGACTTCTGTTGATGGGGAATGCACCGCAAGCGGGACTCTCTCCGTGGGGGACGCCTTGCTCTCTGCGGCAAACCGATAGGTATCAATGTGAGGTCTTGACACAAGTTGGTGTCTAAAGTTACATTTGGTATCGAGCTTAGGGATATGATCTCCAGCGGAGATCGGGATTAGAACTAAGAGGGAGAGATGAGTAAATCCTTCGCTTTATGTCTACTACTAAGCTTATTTGTTGGTCGACCATAATATCGGGATATTATGTGATATATTAATTTGTTCGATTAACCCTTGTTTTGAAGTCAGTATTCTAAAATGATATCTCGAAATCGAGGAGATGAGCATCGGAGAAATTATGATGACGAGGGAAGATAGAATCAAATGAAAGCAAGGTATTCTCAACTCTTTGAAATACCAGTGCGTACGTAAATTTTGGGGACGAAATTTCATAAGGAGGGAGATTGTAAGACCGAATTTTATGAAATAAAATTATTCAATTTTTCTTATAATTATTATTCAAGAAATGGTTAAATTGATAAAAGTTTAAAGTTATGGGTGAATTATGCAAATTTTACAAAATACGCATGAGTGGCTATAAAATATTCATTGTTGTTTCTGAATATTCGTTTAGTGTGGAATATTCTTCTTTGTCGGGGAATATTAAATGCATGACGCCAGCGATCTTTTGTGGGTCCCATAATGAAAGCGATTGGATGAAGAAAACGACAAATATAAGTTGTTTATAAATGACGGCGTAGTTATTCAAGTTAATCTTGTTAAAATACTCGGTTGGTTAAAACACAAGAAGACACTGCGGTATTGCACCAATTATTGATTCTTACGTGAAGACCACTACTCGATAATTGTTACGATAATTCTTGTTCAATATTTTATTTTATTGATTCAATAATTGCTTGCATTGATATTTTATATTACCGTTGTTTCAATAAATTGTCATTACGGTATTTTCCATTATCGAACAATAATTCATATTATCCTAATAATATTATTGGATAACATTATTGGCAATGTCTAGAAAGTTCTATCTAAGGAGAGGTTTGGTCACCTAATTGCGGCGCCAAGAAGGAGAAATTCTTATTGGAAAGCCCCTCTTTCTCAGGAACTACTTTTGGTTGTCAATATTGTGATTATGTAATATTATTTGTGAATAATTAATTATTGATTTTTATGATGAGAAAATATTCATTTTATGTGGATATAGATGAGAAAATTTTAATGTGACAATTGTTGAAAATTAATATTTTATCTTTTTCGATAAAATAATTCATTTAAATATATTATTATATTTTTTAATAATATAATAATGGTGATATTTTTACAATGAATGTGGGATATATGAGTATATGAGGAGGAAGAGTATTTTTGTTACCAAAAATGTTTAAAACATGTTAAACATGTCGGTGGACCCCATTTCTTGACTGAAATTTGATTATAGCATGTAAAATCGTCTGTTTGTGGATTTCGGTCAATTTTTGTTTGGAATTTGGAAAAACTTTCTTCTGTAAAGTTGTAGAGAATTGAATTTCCTATAAAAACACGCGAGATTCGAATTTTCGGATAAAAGGGCTATTTATTATGAATTATTGAAGTTCCGAAGCTCCGAAATAATTGATTTTTGGAAGTTTAAAATATTTAAAGTGTGAAAAACGTTTTTTGTTTTGTGGGCAGCCCTAGCATGTGCTAATTAAGCTAAAATCAGATTTCTAGAGGCGTAGAAATCTTGATTTATATATATTATTATTAAATTAAATTTTTTGCTTTGGTGTTCTAAGCATTTTCCTATAAATAGAGTCATGAGGTTATAATTGAAATTCACACCGAAATCAAGTTTTCTCTCTCTATATTATCGGCGTATTCTTGTGAGTATTTTGAGTATACTTTGAGTATTGTTATACTGTGCAAGTTAGATTCGGCGTTATTCCAATCGTAAGCACTTCTTTTTTTTGAGGTAAGGGATAATAAGGGATTTTAAGGGTTATTATTTCGAAATTCTTCTGAACCTTCAAAAATTCTGGAAAAATTTGAAATGATAATTTGATGAGTTTTGTTGATTGTGTCCAAAATGGCGATTTTTGGATGTATAGATTAAGAGTTATGAATTTTATGAGAAAAGACTATTTTAAAAGAAAACCCTTATAACTCCTTGTGATTAACTCCAAAATTGATGAAATTTTTATTGTGAGTACATATATATAATATCATTATACCGTGTAAATTTCAAAATTTTGGATAAAAGTACAATTTATGATAAATGTTTAAATATTCTGTGGTTTTGGCCATATGAAAAATAGTAAATGACTTTTAAAAATTCTGAGAAAAATATATGTTCAATATAGGACTATATTCTGCTAAATTCCAGAAAAGAAATATTTTTGGAACTGATAGATTGCTCGTTCCGCTGCAACTATGGTTGAATTTTTTGTTTATCATCTACCATATGTTCTAAATCTCTGATTTATTATTGATGAAGGCTATTGATAATTTAATTATCTTTAGTCATGATATTTTTTTTTACTGAGCTAGTTGTGCTCACCCTTTTGCTTCACAATTCCTTTCGGGTAATAAAAGTGTAGGCATTTGGGTCGGCGGGGGAATAACGAGGAATAGAGCGGTGGTCTATAGATGTTGAGGTGAGGTGAATTTAACTTGGAAGGGTGTTTTGCCACTATCATACAAGATGTCTAATGACATACAACCTCGTGTCATCATAAGATGTGGTTGTCTTCATCCACTTCTTTGAGTATATCTACCAAAGACTACCTATATGATCTTGGAGTCTATTTGAAATTTAACTCTCAATTAGAGATGAGAGATAATGATATGTCAAGAGAAAACTCACCATTGGGAAGAATATGATAGTAATCTTCTCATTTTTCTTTAGGGTCTATTAGGTCAACCAAGGATAATTACGTGGCCATATGATATCTATCATAACCTGTAAGCTTGGCCTCCCATGTACGAAGGTTTCTCTGAGCACTTCCCAAAGATTCTAATTTTATAACAGTTTTTCGACTATACCTTTATGTAAGGTGTCATTATGAAATTTCTTTGTCTACAGTTTGGGACATGAGTCACAGATTGATATATATTTGTATCCAAACTCACAACATATGTGTTGTTGTATTTTCTGCAAAGACAATTGTTGTAATAAAGTTGTAGTTATTTTCTGTACCATGTATTTGGCGACTCAAAATGGGTTGGATGGAATGGACCTATTTTGGGGTCGTTACATGGAAGACTACCGATGAAGTTAAATTTGACTTATATTCACGTGGGTTTGTGGATTAGTATTCAGTATGGATTTATCACGGGGAATCAACTGAGTTAAGAGAATAAACATATAATACTGTAGACCAATCAATTCATGGGGATTCGTAATTAGATAACTATGATGTCATGCAGATGTTGGTTGATGCGTATGGCTCTACCAATATTGACTAGGCTGAAAACGAGCACGTGTCAAGCATTGCTCAGCAAAAGTCAAATAATTCAGTAGCTGCCTTCTACAAGTTGCTATCTAAATCGGGTGTCTCATTGTATCTTTGAAATGACAAGCACTCCAGGCTTTCTGCAGTTACAAACCTTTTATATTTCAAGAATAAGCATGACTGCAGTGAGAGAGGATTCAATGATTTGCTTGATATTTTCAGCGAGTTCTTACCTAGGAATAATACTATCCCCGCGAATTACTATTAAGTGAAGAAAATGGTTAAGGGGTTGAATCTCGGGTATGAGAATATCGATGCTTGTGAGCAGGATTACATGTTATACTATGGGGTGGACAAAGATAAGGTGCAATGTGAGATCTGCAACTCACCTCGGTTCAAGATCACAAAACGTGAGGGGAAGGAGAAACATGTTCCAAAGAAGATTTTATGGTACTTTCTTCTTGTGTCGAGGTTGCAGCGGCTATTTATGTCTGCGCACACTACTCAACATATAAGTTGGCATAGAATAAGGGATGTCGTGCCTGGTCAGTTGACTCACCCAGCAAATGGAGATGAATGGAAGAATTTTGATGCCAATTTTTCACAATTTGCCGACGAAGTTAGTAATGTCAGGCTTGGCATGGCTATAAATGACTTCTATCCATTTAATAATTTTAGTCAGCCTTACTATGTTTGGCCAGTGATTATGGTAGCTTACAATCTTCCTCCGTCAATGTGCATGAGGGATCCGTATCTTTTCTTAACTTTACTTATACTGGGGGAGAAGAGTCCTACAAAAGACATCAACGTGTACTTTAGGCCGTTAGTCGATGAACTTAAGATGTTGTAAGAAACAGGTGTTCAGACTTTTGATAAATTTGTCGGGCAGAATTTTGTGATGAAGGCAGCCTTGTTGTGGACTATCATTGACTTTCCGGCACTTGGGATGATTAGGTGTTGGTCGACTCATAGTAAGTTGTCATGTCCAGTCTATATAAGGGATATGCAAGGCACTCAACTACATCATGGCGAAAAAACTAGTTTCTTTGGAACTGCTTGTAGATTCTTACATGTTGAGCACAGTTATAGAAAGATGTCTACATAGTTCAATAGAAAGACAGAGAAGAATGAGGTTGTTAGTCACTTGTCGGGCAGCGACCTATTGGGCTGGCTAAATGATCTGACATTTCCACCGTCTGGGAAGGAGCATGGTAAGTTGAGAGCAATAAGATATGGAAAAAGTCATAACTAGACACATTTGCCGATTTGGTTTGAGTTGCCATACTGGGTCACACTAGTACTTCGTCATTGTATAGATGTTATATATACAGAAAAGAATGTATTCGAGAACATATTTTAAACCGTACTAGATACGAGTGGTAAAACAAAAGACAATGATAAAGCACGTAAAAACTTGGAGGAAATGAATATCATACAAGAATTATGGCTCTAACCTAACAACTCAAAACCAAAAGCTCCATTTTGTCTTACCAAGCAACATGTTGAAAACATTTACAAGTGGTTTAGTGCATTGAAGCTCCCAGATGGATATGCTTCTAACATATCTCATTGTAATAAGGTTGAACAGTTGAAAATTACTGGGTTCAAAAGTCACGACTGTCATGTATTCATGCAGAAGTTGATGTCAATTGCATTTCGTGAGGTGTTATGGAGGAATATTAATGATACCTTTACCACACTTTCAAATTTCTTTCGGGATATTTTATCAACTGTTATAAGGTATAGTGATGTGGAGCAGATGAAGAAAAATATAATGTTGACAATGTGCAAGCTCGAAATGATCTTACCACCGGGGTTCTTTAACTGCATGAAGCATTTGCATATTCATCTACCATATGAACTAAAGCTTGGAGGACCGATGCAATATCGATGAATGTATCCTTTTGAGAGGTAATATCACCTACATTGTGTAATATTCATCATCTTTATAATTAATTTATCCGATAGTGTCATATTTTAGGTATATGTGTCGATTAAATCAGAAAGTTAAAAAACAAAGCTCGTGTAGAGGGTTATATTGTTAAACGTTATATGGACGAAGAGCTTGTCAAATTCTACTCGTTGTACTTTGACGATGTAGTCGCAACGAAGCACAACCATTTAAGTCGGAATGAGGTCGTCGATCCGTCTGGTCGTGCTGATGAGTTGGTTGTATTTATTTATTCGGCTAAACCATTTGGACATGAGACGAAAACTTACCTAACCGATAAAGATTTAAAGTTTGTATCTATATACGTGCTTCTAAATATGCCTGAAGTATCGCCGTACATCAAGTATGTATTATTATAAGTTGAAGCTTTAATATCTAACCTTAATCAACAATTAAATAATATTTTATTATTGTACGCAGTTCATTCGAAGCAGAAGTGCATGCTTCTAACCCGGGGTTGACTACAGCACAGATGGAAGTATTCAATATTGAAAATTTCCAACAGTTGTTTAAGAGAAGGGTCGAAGAATAAAATGCTTTTGAGCATTTTAGAGATGTCATTTTAGGCCCGTACAGATTTATTAGTTCATTTTCAGGCTGCAACGTTAACGGGTATAGATTTAAGGTTGATGACTTGAAGGAATTGACATCATTCAACTCTGGCGTTGTCATGTTGGGAAGTTGTTACGGAGATTTTGAGTCCAATTACTATGGACGATCTGGTTTGATACTGCAAAGGGTGTTAAAGTTGATCGTAATAGAATCGTCACAGTAGATATAAAGTTAAAGTTACATTCTGATGACGTATTTGTGTTAGTCAGCCAAGAAACTCAAGTGTACTACGCCCCTAATGTCATAAATTATAGAACCCCGTGGTATATATATAGTTATCACAACGAAGACTCGGGCATTTGATGATACTAATCTGTTTGGAACGGATGACCCATTGCAAGAACAAGTTAGCAATCCCAACCACGTACTGCTATACAATGACGATGTGATGAGGGTTGATGTTGTTAACGTACCCGATGTTGGCGAAGTGGAGGAAGATGTGGTTGTCAGTCCGTATGTGGTCATAGAAGATGATAGTGAGGAAGAAATTGATATGCAAGAGGAAGAGACAGAATCAGAGGATGAAAATAATTTTGATTTTGACGGGCTTCACATCGTACTACTTCTTAATTTATTCAAGTTTTGTAAATAAATTACTACTAAAATCAATCATTAGAATAAATTAAATAAATTTAATGTCATTTATGTCTGTTATTTCTGAAGGGTTTCGACACAGAAATGCACAGCGGAAATAGAACAATTTAAACCAAATTCGAAACCCTAAACAGGATCCATGCGAAAATTAATTCAGTGGTTAGAAATTATACCGATTAAGAAAGCGATTAAACGATGCGGTCGAATCTCCAACGCAATTCAAATGAACTGTGTCTCTACGGTATCCACACGAACGCTCCACGAATCGTCCCCACGATCTGCGAGAAGAAGGAATCATGCAGATACTAGCCACCAAGGATGAGGATTTTCAAAAGCTGTTTTCTCTAGTCTCTTTAAGAAGCGGCTAGGGTTTTTGTTTTGATTAACTTTCCAAAGACAACGATATATCATATATATATAAAATAAATCGAATTAATCAAAACCCTAATCTAATTAAAATAAAATCCTAATTTATATATATATATTATATCTTAATTAAGTCTTACTTAATTAATATATATAAATATAAAAGCATCCTTTTAATTTAAATTAAGTGATTTAAATACTATCAATCATATTGATATATTTAAATCTTTACAATTTAAATTAATTCCCTTTTAATAACGTTCTTTGTGTGTGACCCTATAGGTTATTATTACGTTGACAATAATTTTAAAATTATATTATAAAATTATAAACAGTGAACGGCATCTAGTAATGCATCACTGTTACCCAAGTAATAATAAGATCGATGATTCAATGCAACCTTTTCGTGACCAATGTTTCAATGTAATTTAATCCTTTTAACCTTAATATCCTAGATTTAACTCGAGTCATGGAATGTGTCATACTTTTCATAATTTAATCTGAGTTTTCTTGATCAATGAGTAGACTATATGAAACAAATCACTATTTGAGCATGGCCATGCATTTCATAGTCCTACTCAATTAAGAGGCCTATGGATATCACCCATAATATATAGGATGGTTAAATTACATCTAGATCACTCATATTTCTCACACGATTCATGATGAACCCAATAATCACCTTTATAGTCCACCCTATTAAAGGTTACATTTGATGATATCAAAGTACATAAATTCTCGTGTAGTAATATAGCAATTTCAGGTCGGAGGACCATTATATCATTGTCATTATGAGAATTGCTAATGACACTTCGCATAATGCTCCATATAGAATTCTCATGGTGGGTCTGTCCAGTACATCGTTCTCTAACATTTATCTATGCATTGACTTAATATCTCATATATTTATGACCAATGAGATTTGGTCATCAGTCAATTCACATACTAGTCTCAATGCATCATTGTTGTCCCATCAACAATGATACTCGACTAGGGACATTTAAGAACAATGATACTAATTGTAATTATATAATCTCATGTTCAAGTCACATATTTGAAACTATATAATTTGTATCACTATTCTAAGAAATTTTATTATGTTAACAATTATATTACGCAGTAAATAAAACTATAATAAAATTATTTATTTATTCAATTAAATATAATATCAAAACGTTAAGCAATTATATAAATAATTGGCCTCTAGGGCATAAACTCTAACAATTTCAGTAGTACAACTTTGCCTAGACATAGCGGTGGAGGTGGTCGTGGTGGCGGCTATACAGGATCGGGTGACGGCTCCCAGGGCGGGTCATCTTTATCAGGTAGTGAGTTAATTTCGTTTTGGCCCAATAACACTTATTTTCATAATTTTTTAATAAAAAATGTCCATTTACTATTTTTTGACAATGTCATAACTATATTATACATACAGATGCTAGACGTCGATGTCGACGTCAGCGAGGGCCTAACCTCAGTCGATTAGGTCGTCCACCGACAGTTTCTGACATGGTTCATGTTGATGTCGACTCGTCGGTGTAGGTTTCAACTATAATATATTATGTTCAATTAAAATGATATTTGTAAGACTCCGAATTTTATGAAATAAAAGTATTCAATTATCTTATAATTATTATTTTATTTCGTAAATAGTTAAATTGATAAAGGGTTAAAGTTAAGGGTGATATGCGAATTTTTTTTGCAAAGTATGCAAGTTGTTATAAAATATTCGTTTGGTCGGGGAATATTCATTTTGTCGGGGAATATCCGTATGACGGCACAATCATTGGTGGACCCCACAACGGAAGTATTGTCGTAGTAAGAAAATGACAAAATTATCTTTTATAAAAATAACTTGGAAAAGTGTTACCGTTAAAAGCTGTTGAACTACTTTCGGTAGTAAAGACAAAGATGTCTGGCGTGATTGTATAGTAGCACACAGTATTGATTATTGATACTTACGTGAGAAGTCACTCAGTTATACTCAATTATTGCTACAGTAATAGCTGCATCATATTTCTCATGTAATTGATTCGATTATTTTCACAGTATCATCTGTATAATATAATATAATATTAAATCAATAATTGAGACGACAAAGTTATTCATATTATTAAATTACAATATTTACAATGTCTAGAAGTTCTGTCAAGGAGAGGTTTGGTCACCTAATTACGCGCCAATAGGGAGAAATCCTTATTGGAAAGCCCCCTCTTTCTTGGGAAAGACCTGATTGTTAAATATTGTGAGTTATAATATTAATGATGAATGTTATTAAAAATCAAAGTTGAGTTCGGAGTTGAATTTGGAGACGTGGACGTGATATTTGAGTCCGAAACGATGAAATTAGTAGAAATAAACTATAAACACAAAATTTGTTGGGGTTGACTTTTTTTGGTCAAAAAAGTCGACAGTTGACTTTTTCAAAAAAAATCAAACTTTGAAATTTCAAAAAGGAAATTTTTGAGAAAAATATTTCCATTGTGTTGGTATTGTTAGTGTTAGTGGAAATCGATATTTATTTCGATAATAATTAATGTCTGGAGGTTATATTGACCAATCGGGTAATTAATCGAATAAATGAGCAATTAATTACTATTAATTCACATGATTATACCTATTTGTTCACATGTGTGTACTATTGATTCACATTCATTTACTATTAGGGGAGTTGGTGCAAGATTGATAATACTTGCATGACTAAGTTATAGATGGAGGTACTATACTGTAATTCATATTTTCACATAATTATAACTATTGATTCACATGATTGAACTATTGATTCACATTATTTACTATTAGGGGAGGTGGTGCAAGTTTGATAATACTTGCAGGACTAAATTAAAAATGAAAGAAAAGTTGAAGGTATTGTCTTTGTAATATTTCGCGCCCAAAACGCGCGATTATCGAAACTATATTTTCCTATAAATAGAAGCTCATTCTTCCTTCATTTCTCACCAATTCACTAAAGCTTTAGAGCAATTATTATAGAGAGAAATTATAGAGAAAGAAGAAGAGAAGTCTGCTTTACCTCTCTACTCTCCTATCCAATTTCTTTCTAAGGTAAGGGGTATTATTTCTTTCGTATTCATGAAGAGAGCTTACATTATTCCATTCTTTATTATTATGTTGGAATAACTTTGTCTATGTGAAGTACCGCATACATGGTGAAATTCTTACATTATTCCATTCTTTATTATTCATTTGGAATATCACATGCATGCGGATTATCTTGAACTAGTTCCATTCTTTATTATTCATTGGAATAACTCGTCTGCATGCTTGATTACATCGCATGCATGGTGAATTCTTTTTTATTCCATGCTTTATTATTTTGTTAGAATATCATGTATGTGCGGATTATGCTAGACCTGGTTACAGAATAACCTGTTTATGTGGATTATCACATGCATGGTGAATGATCCTTCGTATTCATTCTTTATTAAATTGTGGAAATGATCTGTCTACGTGGATTACCGCATGGCGGGCGAAAAATCCATTTGCAGTTTCATATATTCTATGATACTCATTTCGTTAAAGTTTTGGCTTCTATACTCCATGAAATTAGCGAAATATCCTTGATATTTGCGCATCATCCAGTATCTTTTCGTGGAAATAATCTTCGGAGCATTCTTGAATTTTACTCCACAAAGAAGTATCATGTTGACAATTTAGACATTATTGATTTCTGGATAAATTAAATTATAAACCTTTAAAATTTATCCTTGAACTTGTTTTTATTGAATTATTATGTCATTGTCATCATTCTCATGCTTTTATTGTGATTAAAGTCATCTTTGGCTTACGTGAATAGATGGACTTGGTATGATTATGACCAGGGATTATTCGGTATAGTCATGACCGTAATGTGACAAATGATGTGGTAAAAGTCCTCATTGGCCTGCAGTTTATTGGTGGACAGTTGTTGGTATGATTATGACCAGGGATTATTCGGTATAATCATGACCATTGATGATTACATGAATATCCTTGGCCGTGGTGCAGGGATGATGTGGTTTATTTATTAAGCTGAGTCTCAGCGATAAAGTTGATGAAAATCTTTTTAAATTATAGAAGATAGTAAGTTTTATGCTCTACTTGACTCTTCTAATGTATTGCTTATTCCGCTGCAGTTGTTGATCTAAAACTTGTTGTCTATTATATTATGTCAGTTGTTATACTGTTGAAGGCTAAGGATAATTTATTTTGCATTATCTTAGACATAATATTTTTTAATGGGCTAGTTGAGCTCACCCTTTCTTTCACTGTTCTCTTCTGAAAATGAGAACGTAGCCGGGACTAGTCGGAGAACGAAGTGACGGTCCAGATGATAGCATTAGTAGTCCTCACTATTCTGTTAAATAGTGTGACAATAAATGTAATGAGGACTCCATTGAGTGTGGATATTGTCTAGATGATAATATTTGTGTTAAAACACACATCATTTGTTTTATCGTATTTTACACGACAGTTGTATAATTAAGTTTTTATTTGTATTTTGTACCATGTATTTGGCGACTCAAGATGGGTGATGTATACCTGTTTTGGGGGAGTCGCAATATTATTATGTGATTAATAAATTAAAATAATCCATTTAATTTTGTTTTCTAGTATTATGGATGCAGTCGCTAAGACGATCGCATACCGCCCATATATCTTGCAACATCTCCCCGACTAGTCGCATGTGACTTAGCCACTACTGATGATGCGATCTTGAACTTTATGGTGACAGAGTGTTCTTGTGAGTTTCATGTAAGTCATCGAATTACATATATTAAATCATAAATTTGGACATAGTAATTTACATATTGTTTAAATAATTATTGATACGTACGTTATGTCTGTGTAATAGAGGTATTATAGATATGAGGCTAGCATCATTGACGCGGACAGTGACGCTGTTATTATCGCAATCATTTTGAAGAACTATATTGGCTGGCTGTTCAAGATGCGACAGAAGGCAGTCCGGGTAGTTGAAGAATCGTCTGGGACTACTATACGGGATCATTAGCCGTCGACAGTATCAGATGCAACATAGGATGCCATGTGTACGTACTGGGATGATGTTACCTTCAAGACCATGCCAGAGAAGATGAAGAAGAATCGAGGCCAACTATGGAATGTACATACTTCTGGCTCGCAATCGTTTTAGGAGGTTAAGTCATTATATATTTATATTTAGTTTAGCATAATATTAAACTGCATCTATAGTAAAGTAAGGTGATATTAACTAATGTATGATTTAGGCCATGCGAAGCAACTTGGGTCGACCTCCTACTATGATGGAGTTTTGGGATAGAGTCCACACATCAAAGAATTCGACTTCGGGGTCAACGATGTCTCCCACAACATTAGCTATACGGGTACTACATTTACTACAATGATTATAATTTAGGATCATATTACGTAATTAATATGATGATACCGAGTTAACACACATGTACATATATCAAATTACAAGACCGGTTTGAGAAGCTCCGGGCCACGCGTGTAGCAAAGTTGCAGGCTGCTAGGGGCGATCCCGAGACGTTAGATTCTACTATCCCTCCGTCTGAGATTAGTTTATCTCAGGATGAGGAGATGACTCTTTGGGTCGCGTCTCAAGATCCTCCTAGTAGTACTACCGGTCAGTATCGAGTGTTGGGGTTGCCGAGGATACCAACCTATACACTACTTGGAGGTATAATATTTTAGTATAGATTTCTCGTTCATGAATTTCGACGGATTTTGATTAATATTATTGATATTATATTTATTTTTACAGGCACTAGCCAACGTCTGCGTCCAAGAGCCCCCGTGGGACCATCACATACGAGCACTGGCTTAAACGATGCTATGTTCTAGAGGGTTATAGCAGATGTGTCAGAGCGGTATGGTACGAATCTTTTATTGCGTCATCAGGACCTCCCCAGCCGTGCTCGTCTCCACTAGCTAGCTCAGGACATCACAGTTAGTGCCACCGCCGAGAGTACGGGTAACCCTCCGGAGCAGATCGCCGCGATACGCGACGAGGTGGTCCGGATGGTGGTTAACTTACTCTTGGACGCTTTTGGGCCGCTGTTGAGTCAATCCTCGACTACTCAGGTATACTATTCATTTTAAATTTTTCGTATTCTGCATGTTATTTAATTTTCATTTATTTACATATTTAATTGTATTATACATATGGACTAATGAGTTATATTTTTAATTGTATCAACATGATGATCATTCTGATCACTAGCGAAGGGACGACGTCGATGACAAATTTCATACGCCAGAGTAGCAGCTTCGACGTCCGCCCGATGATCCTCCTCACACCGACGGTAGTACTACTGGCTTGACTTAGTTTAGTTGATATTTAACATTTTTGTAGTTTAAACTTTGTATATAACTCATTTTTGTATATATTATGGAGTATTGTATGTAGTTCAAGAGTATTTTTGTATATCTTATGGAGAATAGAACATATTATAGTTAATATAGAGTATGAAAATGTTTTTGTTGGACTTGTATACATGTGAACAAAAGTTATATATGTTGGACTTGTATGCATATGGTTGGAAGGTTATTATTACGTTGTCTGTACTGTTGGAAATATAAAAAGATTACAGGTATAAAAATGTCGGTTTAAACCCTGGATGTTGTCAAAACATAGCATATATTAAAAAAAAACTCCTTATCCTCGACGGACAAAGGTAAACTCAACGGAATTCCGTCGGAAATAATCCCTTTTACATTTTATAGGATGTACCACGTGGCAGTTTAATATCGACTGAATAAGATCGACGGAAGATATTCGATCGAGAATAGTCTAAAATCGACAGAATTTTCAACCAACAGTATGTTGGCACGTGGCGTCCTAAATACCGTCCGAATACTCTCGACGGATGTTATTCGGTCGAGGATAGACTAACATCGACAGAATATTCGGTCGATCATATGTCTGTCAGAATTAGTAATCCTCAACTGAAATCTCGACGTGCTTAAACCCGACTGAATAGTCCGTCGGGATTAAGGTCTGTCGAAAATAAGCCATTTTTATAGTGTAATTAGCACAACAATTGATAAACTAAAGATAAAAGATAAACCTTTAATTTAAATTAAAAGAAATACACCTAATTTGATCAAAGCCTCAACAATCAACACCAAAACAGTCCATCACCACTAACAATTAGAAGATTAAAAAATTTTAGAATCTCAGATGAAAGTTAACCTTGAAACCCAAAAAGCCAAATCGGGAATTCCAAGAGAAATAAAATCACTATACCCAAATCGATTGATAAGACGAATCTGAAGCAAATACAGAGCTTCGTTAATGGCGAATGATAGTCGTTTAAGGTCTAAAGGGATGAAGAGAGAAAGAGACTTTGAGGTCGAAGGAGAGCAGGAGAGCAGCAAAGGTGAAATAAAATAATTAGATCTGTTTTGATGTCTATCAGATCTTCATGTCGGTCGATTAGATGAAATAAAAGGAACTCAAATCTTAATGTCTCTATGTTGATGTCTGTTAGATCTGTTTTGATGAAGAGTAAAAGGAACTCAAATAATGAAGATGGTTAGATCTGTTTTGGTTAAAGAAGAAAGATGTTTTTGATTTTATTTTTATTTTTACTTTTAGGTTTATTATTATTTTTTGTCACATGTAATATTTTTAATTTTTGTATTTTTTTCAGAGCCACGTAAATAAAAAACCTAAATCAATTTAATAGAAATTAGCCTGAGTTAACAGACTAACTCAATTATAAAATTTTAATTAATTTAATAGGTTAATTAAAAAAAATTAAAAGTTAAGTGGTGAATTAAGTAAAACTTGTGGACTATATTGACAAAATATTAGTTTTGCCAAAAAAAAAACACCAAAATTGGAAGGGGGGCTAAGCTAGCGGCAGCAGCAGCAGCAGCAGGACGCGGCGGCATGGTAGAGAAATTCTTCTCCACGAAGACCAGCAGCAGCAGCAGCTGGGAAACAGATCTAAGTAATGCCACCCAATCCGACCCTCTCATTCTTATTTCTGGCCCTCCTTCATCGTACGTACTACTAATATCTCTCTCCCTCTCTATCTCACCACCGTAAGTAAATTACAAAAACACGCCGCTGGTGGCCAATTAATTTTATTTTATTTATAGGCTTGCTCACATGTTGCATTCTCCTCTAATGAAAAACAATAATTACTCAAGTTTGATTGATAATTGTATAAGTCGAATTTTAGTGTTATAATCACGAACGGGAAGAACAAAACAAAAGGAAATGGGGAAAATTGATTGTCCATGTGAGGATATTGTATTGTAATTTGTAAAATGCTACTCCTCCTCCTCCTCCTCCTCCTCCTCCTCCTCCTCCATTAATGTAGAGGGAAGACGTCATTACTGTTCCAGTACGCATTTAATTCAGCAGCAGCAGCAAGCACCCATAATAGCTCGCCACCAGTGGTGTTCATCTGCAACCGCCGCAGATTAGAAACCAAACCTCCTTATCTTTCCCAGGTGCGTACCTCTATTCTATTCTATACCGTATTAGTATATATCTTTATTTTAGGTTAGTTGCACTATTTTTTCTCTGTACCTAAATTACAAACACATAAATAGCTTCCTTTGATCTATCTATACATATATGCTTGTATGTTTTAATCTTATTCTTTTCTTATTTTTCAGGGCGTTGATCCATCTTCTCATGTATTTCAGCGCATACAAATGAAGTAAGGAACCTTCTCTTAACCATCAGCTATCCATGCACTACTACTCTGGTGTTAGGCAGTGGAAACTAATTATTCCCTTTTGATTCCTCTAAGGTATGTGGATGATATTGAAGGCCTCAATAACTACTTTTCTGCCTTTCACCTGTATGATACATTTCCAGTTTCAGTTATTATTGATGATTTTGGAGATCTCTTTGATGATAGGTACTCTCCCCCTCCCATTTCAAGACTCCATCTTTCAATTTCCAAAAGAACTTTATTTAAGCAAAAACTAGATTTCGTTTCCTGTTTATGCTCCCTTTGTTTGTTTTGATTGTTGAAGGTACTGCCAAGAGAGATACAATATTCCTCGGGGGAGAGATTTGGCAATAGTGAGAACCTTAGCTCTCTGTCGCAACGCCATTATTCATGCTAAGTAAGCAGCTAACTACTGCTTAACTTAAGCATGTATGTATATATGATGCTTGAGTTTCTTTACTTTTCACTTTCTGATGAATAGCAAGTACCAGTAATATCTGATACTCTAACTTAATGGGATCCCAATGACAGTGAAACAGGGCCGTGTAAACTTCTACTCTCTGATACACACCACGGTGACTTGCCTAGGTTGCTTTACATTTGTAAGAGATGGGTCTCATCCATTTACACCATTAAAGGTTAGTCATTGGCTTTTGTAGTGCTACATGATTTCAGTCTATAATTTATAAAATTTTGTCTAGTTCATGATCCACTTTTCTTTATTTACTTATTTATTCAAATTTTGTTAAAGGTACAGTATTTTTAGTCATTTAAATCTCATTCGATTGTTTGAACATGATACATAGAGGGTTTTATTGGGTAGGTGATGGCTCTGGATCATTTTTTCTCAAGAAGAACATCTATTTGGGTTCTACAAACTTGGAGTTGCAGAGGATGAGAACTGCAAAATACTCCGTAGCTCTTCAGTATTTGGTTTTGGAAGGAATAAATGAAGACATGGAAAGTAATAAATACCTGTAACTGTAACATTTTCAAGTTTGTTTGTTTATAAAAACACAATCTTCATTGAACTTATGAGATGTACAAACATATCTTCTCTCTGTTGTTTTCAACTTGCTTGTACATAATTGCATCCCCTGCTATGATGCTCATATATGATCATTCTCTATTGCAAGAAGAGGAAGTGAAATCTCCATATCTTTTGGACTTGAACAACAAATCAAGTTATATGAATTGAATTTCGATAAGTTCATTCCCATCATTTGTTGAATTCAAGTTTTTAACTAGTATGACTTTTGGTGCTTATTTGAGAGGATGTCATGCATCATTTGTGATAATCACTTATCCTTTTATGCCCTTTCTCATTTTGTATTACCATATCTTATTTCTTGCTACTTGCATCACTCAGGTATCCAAAATTTTATTCTTAGTTAATGCTTGATCTACTGACAATCTGCAGGAAATTGATAAGTCTATATATGCTGTCTTGGAAGACTTGGATCTTCAAATTGTTTCTGGTGAATTCTCAGAACTTCAACTCCAAGGTATAGTTAAATTAACATGATCAAAAACTGATGCCGTATTACTTGAGTGAAGGCAATTAAACTTAATGATCACTCTTTGAGATAGATAGAAATCATCCCCACACTTCCTCTACAACCTTTTTGCACATCTCAAGCTCATATTATCATTCAATAATTGTACATTATTCTTCGACTCCTTTATGTACACTCCCAGTTAACAGACACAATATTTGAAGTCGAGATGGTTAAACAAAAAAGAAAAAAGTAGAGTAAGTAAACCAAAATAGATAAAATAGTAATTCTTGTAAGACTAGAACATTAGTCTGTACGACATATCATCTTCTAGTAAACTCCAGTCTGATATTCGGGCTCACAGAACTCTCCTCCTAAATCGTCACAGGCCTCCCTGGAAATACCCTGCTCTTGAATTTGCCAAGAAAACAAGTTAATCTAAAGAGTCATATATATATATATATATATATATATATATATATATATATATATATATATATATATATATGTATATATATATATATACAATGTTTGTATTACACAGTAGGGTTATATGAATATATTTTTTTTAGCTATAGCGATGAAGCGACGGTAAACTGTCGCCATAGCCCAGAATAAAATGACGACGGGTGAAACGGTCGCTATAAATTTCAAAAAAAAACCGTCAGCCTCTGCAGTAATACACATTGTATATACATTTTCCCTATATATTTATATATATATATATATGTTGGCTTTAAAGCTTTTCATATTGCTACATCTGAAAGTGTCACTGTGTCAGTATAATTGAAGGAAGTTGTGGTGTTTTACGTCTTGGAACTGTTGTAGTCGAGATACTCTCTGTCAACCATCTCTGAACCAGTCCTGGCCTGACTGCTCTTGGACTCTGGTGCGAGCTTGACTTCTGGATACATTTCAACATCACAAGCTTCTCCACCTACGGTCTCACAAGCTTCTGCTGGAAAAACGCTGGAAATTGTTTGCATGTAAGATTCAAGAATTGAGGACAGTTTAATTTTTTTATTCATATCATTCAGGATAGACTAAAAATAAATCGGGGAATAAGTGTAGCATAAATCTTAAGCTGATGTAGATGAGGACTTACGAGGTCAGGGTGTTGTAATCAACTGTAGAACTGTCCTGCCCCGCAGATGCAGAATTAGCAGTAGCGGCAGCGATCACTTTGATCTTGTTGTGGCATTGCGAATAGGTTTGTAGCGTATGAATGTAAATGGAGGTCCCAGTTTTAATGGATGGTCGTGGCAGGGTGGTGGTTACGGAGTTGGGTGTCAATCCAGGGAGGAGGAATGATGGTGTGAAACACAGAGATGAGTGCAGCAGCATATTGAATGGGTGATGGTGGGATTCTTGTTTTAGTCAATAAGTTGATTTGTTGAAGCCTATTGTGTATGGGGATTCTAAATTCCAATTTAATTTATTGCATGAGATAAGGTTGCAAGATATTTTTGATATTGGATAAGGTTTAGCAGAACTTGCGAGTGCGAAAGGAAATAAGAGGATTAATTTTATTGTCTGATCTTGATCTGATATGATATGAATAATGGTTGTTGATGGAGTATATCTTTGCAGTTATTTTAACAACACTAAACATTGTAACCAATTATTATTATTATACATCCAAAATTAGCGGTGCGTATTTGCTTGCTTTGTCCCGACTCCTCCTGAACCAGACAAACACGCCCACCTCAACTTGTGTCAAAAAAGTAAGTGGGTTCTACTTCTCTAGACCCATCCTCTTTTATTAACGGTCCCCTTCTTTTGCACTAATTAAGCTAAGCCACCGGATCATAAAATACAAGATACAAATTTCGATAGCAGACAAACTAATCTAAATTTATTTTAATTGGTTTAAAAACATAAATAAATAAATAATAGCAAAAGCCTTGTTTTTAGTAATAACTAATGGCCGGAAAGCATCAAGAAAAAGTGAATCCCCCAGACAACCGAGTTCAGATTGCTGCGTGCGTCATAAAGCTAAAAGCTAATTTAAATAATAATAAAGCTAGTGCAATTTGATTATTATTATTATTATTATTATTATTATTATTTTTAGTAAAAGATAAAATGACTCGTGATTCTACGGAAAGACTACCACCCACCCCCCCACCCCCCCAAGCTTTACATGCTGAATCTGCTATTTCCAGTTTTTGGAAATACTCTCATCATCAGCTTCCTCACAAAGGGTAGGTATGTACATGCTTCGACGGGGCCTTCAACACAAGATGCACCTTGACAGAGCCTAAAACTCTTAGATTCATAATCAAATTCCTATCATTAGTATAAACACCCTATAATTATAAAAATAAAAATAAAATTGGGGGTGCTTGAAATGCCAAAGGAGCATTTTCGGTTGCTTCCACGGCAAACCCAAGCAGGCTTCAGCAGCTGCACATAGGAACAACCAAAATCGCTGCCGATAAAGTTTAACTGCCCTAGAATGGAGCAACTCCAATGTCAACTTCTTTTCTTCAGAAACTGTGCAGTTGAGTGAGCATAGGAACAAGCTCATCGCTAGAAGGACGATCTGCAGGCAGATCAGATAGGCATACAACAGCAATTCTCACTGCCATCAGCATCTCATCTTCCTCCACTTCTTCCCCAACAATACTCTTATCTAGTGCTTCCTTAGCCTCCCCTGTTTCTTGAACATGATGAAGCCACCGTCCCAAACTCCCTCCACTTGATGGTTCCCCAAAGAATGGATCCATTGGTTCTCTACCAGTTAACAGAACACCCAATATGACCCCAAAGCTGAAGATGTCACTCTTGTCACTGTACCTACTGAAATTAAAGGGTCAGAACACCACGTCCATAACTAAACTGAAAATAAGAAACCGATAAATTATAGGAAAAAATACAAGCAACCAAAGTAGTAAACAATTACAAGCTAATGCGTAGATCGATTTACAAACATCCTGTCTCCCATCATCCATTTCAGATTAATCATATCATACTTTCTTGAAAAGACACCCTTATAGATTTCTGAGTATTAGGCAAGCTTAACATAGGAATAAATTGTATCCAAGTAATTGAATCTGATAGGCAAGCTTAACGTTCGAATAAATTGTATCCAATCAATTGAGTCTGATCACCCTTGACACATAAAGAGTTATCTACCAAGATTCGATATAATTTATGTTTTGATATTTATGAACAATTTAAATATTTGATGTATTTTTACTTATTAATTAGATATAATGATCTTTTGGACGAATTAGAGTATTCACATTATAGCCTTGCCGGATTGAATCATCAGTATCAAGTTGAGAAAAAAAGAGCTAGAGAAGTTTATCAAAACGAGGTTTCTTTTCTGAATAAAGTTAGAAGGTGTTGCAAGAATATCATAGCCAACAGAGAAAATCTTCAAGAAAGTTGTAGCGTCATCAATTTTATTTCTAATAGAAAGTGTGATTTGTTCATTCCGTGTGATTTGTCCGTTCTAATAGTGTCGAAGACACGAAGGAGAAAGTACTTGAGGAATAGATTATAGTTAAAGACAAATCAAATTTAGTGATTGAAGATGCTCATGATTTGGAGTTATCGCGACATAAGGATATGGATACTGTAAAAATTGAGATTGATCATGAGATTGTTCAAAATCCTATGTTTGACGACAACTTGAAAATTTTTGATTTCATCGTTCCTAACCATTTGTTGCAAGTGCAGGTTAATACGAAGGCTTTGATTACTTCAAAATTATTTCCAAAATTTTTCTTTGAGAAACAACATCGTGAATACATAGTACAAAGAAGATCGCGAATATCTAGCGGTTGGGGCTTGATATTACTTCATTTTAAAATTTGAGGTCGAATTTTCTCCAAGAAAAGAGAAATGACACGAGAAGAGTTATCTACCAAGATTCAATATAATTTATGTTTTGATATTTATGAACAATTTAAATATTAGATGTAGTAGTCAGGTAGTTTTAATTATTATTTAGTAATTTTATGAAGTTTTTCAATTCTATTGTAATTAAAATATTTTTAGGTAGATTTTGATTCCAAATCAATTTGTTATTTCCTTATAGGATTAGGGTTTCTTTAAGTAGTATAAATATGGTGCAAGACTAATATAATTTGGGACAATTCACATTATTATTATTTTGGTTTATGAAATCCTTGGGGCTATTTAGTCAATTTATCACTTTGTAAATTCCTGTGATTGCTAAGTACATAGATTCAATTCTTGCGATTGTTTCTCTTCTTTTCTCCGTCTTTCGCAGTGTCACCCTGCATATGCAGGAACAAATAGTGTAATGGCCTTTTTATCCAATACCAATAAAATCGACCAAGATCCTGGATTTTGAATTAATCAGTTAATAAATTTGGTTTTTCCTTTTCATTCCCCTATTGACAGACAATTTGTCACTTATTTGCAGATTTGCTCCCTAATAGTATTCATAGCATTTCTATACGAGCAAAAGCTAAACAAATGAAATATCAATTGTTAAAATTTAGTTTTTCAAAAAATCTAGAAGATTCGTCCAAAGCCACCTCATATTTTTTCAAATGCTAAATCCAGAATTAAGATACAAGTGAAGTGAAAGGGTAATTTGCAACTGGAGTAAAAAAGATCAAAATCAAATTACAACCGAGTAATAAGAGAAAGACAAAACCATATAAACACTGCATTAAGATTGTCCTGTTAATATATATATCTTGAAAATTATAGACAGCAAAACAAGGCCTGCACTGCAAGCATAATAACTAAGATTAAGCATTGAAATCCTTTTCTGAAGTGTCTCTTGATCCATTATATAGTTTCCAAAGTGAGGTTTCATTGAACTAAATATACGTAAATTTCGAGATTCAGTACCTGCAGTTCTGGAAACATTCAGGAGCATTATAACCTGACATCACTCTATCTAAAGTGGGCATGAGCTTAGCTAATCCACAATCCGCCAGCCTTGGTTCAAACTCGGCATTCAACATGACGTTTGAAGGCTTCAAGTTGTAGTGCATAATCCTAGGGATACAGATGAAATGAAGATACTGGAGCCCCTTAATAATCCCAACAGCAATCCGAAGCCGGACATCCCAGCTGAGCTGCAGCTGATTTTCTCTCACCTTATTCATAGCATCTTCAAGACTACCAGTTGGCACATAATCATAAACCAAAGAAA
The DNA here is from genome assembly GCA_020205605.1 of Panax ginseng. Taxonomy (NCBI): domain Eukaryota; kingdom Viridiplantae; phylum Streptophyta; class Magnoliopsida; order Apiales; family Araliaceae; genus Panax; species Panax ginseng. Next base: position 741,382 of record CM035149.1, on the reverse strand, counting down.
ACCTGTCCGATTGGCGAACATAAGCCCGTAAGCTCATCAAGTTGCGATGCCTTAAACTAGCAAGTAATTCAAGCTCCTGTTGTGCCTTTCTCTTGACAGGCTTAGTCTGAGCCTCCTTGGGAGGAAACCCATTGCAATAATTAGTATCATTTACAAAGGGCTCAAGCCTCTTGACTGCAATAGTGAGGCCATTGTCGAGAACAGTTCTGTAGTACTTGCCATTAGGACTGGATCCAAGTAACTGGTTTTCATTTGCTAGAGCTGATTGTAGAGTCTTAGGAGCGATATTGGGGGAAAATACAACAGGGCCCTTGAGAATTGGGGTCCTGTTGATGTATCGGATGAAGCATCGGAGTAAACAAGCAAAAAGAAGAGCACAAATAAATCCCGTTATGACTCCAGACAAAATGCTAAGGAGAAACCTATAGTGTGCCCTAGATGGTGGTGGAGGGGTAGTGGAGATATGGGTAATTACGGTTTCTTGAGATTGCACACAAGTGTCTTGTAAGCGGATAATGAACAATAACACGAATTCCAAGCTTTTTTTATTGCTAATCTGGAAGGCATAGCCTTTCTTCTTCTTCTCCATTGCACAAAAACCCAACAACGAGTACAAATGAAGAGTAGAAACAGAGAAAGCTCAAATATCAAATAAAACCCATATATCCGTACAGTACAACAAATACAAATTCAAGATCAAACTAGAAACCTAATCTCATTTCTCACCTAAACCGCATAATACTACTGTTTGTATTTGGGAACAAGCTTTTAAGACGAGGCAAGCAATGAATGAGGCCGGGAGTTGCAAGGAAGGGTTTTGGTTTTGCTCATCGTAAGTTTCATCAAAGACTCTTAACTCTTCCTTGAACAAAATACTGGAAAAAACATGTACATACATACATACTCCCCAGTAAAAAGGCCCTAGTTTATAATCTCGTGGTTAGGACTAGGAGATGGAAAAATCAAAAGAAATTTGCAAACTCCAAAAAGGAAAACAGACGAGTATTATTAAACAAAAAGAGGAAAGTAGAAGATTCGACTCGAACGGGGCCAGTAAAGCAAAGCAAAGCCAAGCCAAGCCAAGCTATGCTAAGCTAGGACAGAAGCCCAAGAACGAATAGAGAACTATGAAAGACGTACACTTCCACTTGCAAAATACTCCTCGTTCGCTTATTAGTAACAGAATACACACCTGCCTCTCAAAATACAGGCCTGAGTGGTTCAGCCCACATCATATCTGCCCAACTCGACCTACTTGGAACAAGTGTATGTTTGAGAAATCTAGCTCTTCTTGTCCGAGGGTACTACGAAAGTCAGTTGATGGGATTTCTTCTGTCAAGTCTGTCCAATACTTTGAATACCGATCTAGAAATCTACAAACAAACAAACAAACAAACAAATCAAATGTACGACTGCTACCCACTAATATTACTACTACTTTTTTGTTGTTGTTGTTGTTGTTGTTGTAGCTCTGTACGCATGTATGTATATGCGCGTGTTCGATTGTTTATTTCATTTCTTCTTTCCTTCTGTATTAATATATGAAACTACTAATATTCCTCTCATTGAATAAAACTTATATTTATGTGGACAAAATCTCATTTTTATATATAAAAATATTAGTAGTTCCTTAATATTTTTGTCCTATAATTCTTATTCATTTACCAAAATAATGGAATATATACTCCCACGGTCTCATTATAAACACCAGCTTTTAACTCTCTTTTTTAACTAGTCATTCATTAACTTTTATGATTAATAATTATTATTTTTGGATTTAAACACAGAGACTGTGGCAACAATAAATAACCTATAATTTAGTATCGGAAGTTTACAATTTTGAAGTATATATATATATATATATATATATATATATATATATATATATATATCATAATTATTAATTTAAAAATAATCAATTTGACTATAAAAATCGATGAAAATATTTTATCTTCAAATGACTCCATACCATAGGTAGCGAATGTGGAATGTGGAATGTGGTCCGTTCCCTTCCGACTTGTGTCGTCCATGAAGAGGAACTTGTGCCACCCTTGATAATGGATTCCATTATTATTAAAGTATATTAGCATGATTTTATCCATAACTCTCTTACTCCTGAATGCACATAATATCACACAGACTTAAGTTGATCGTTTGGTATACGGAGAATTCATCCATGACAATCGGTTGATATGAACACTGTAGCAATAACTCTTTTTCAGACCATTGATCAATTAATTTGAAGGCTGAGATTGGATTTTATTTTGGACAAGTTGACACAGGTTGTTGTGCCTAAATATTTACCTGTACCGACTTCTATTTAATAAAAGGGCCCTACATATCTTACATATTGTCAGTATAGTTAAACAAAATGAATATATAATATTAAAATATTCTAACCGGTACAAGCTGTACTAGCTTACAATTTTTTTTTAATCGCTTTTCTCCATTATATGTCATGACTCAGCAAATTAAAATAGAATAAAAAAATAAAATCAAGACCGGCCGGACCAAGTTGTAACGGCTGTGAATAAAAAAAAATTTAATAATGCCGGCCGGTACAGCTTGTCACGGCTGGCAATAAAATATTTAAAAATAATATCCAACTATTCGCTGCTAAACAGATTCAAACTCGCAACCTCCAACTCCAAACCCTCGTCATATGACCACCCGAGCACCACGTGTGACATCACCCATCTTGAGTCGCCAAATACATGGTACAAAATTCAAATACAACTTAATTATATAACAGTCGTGTAAAATACGACAAAACATAATCTAAGAGTTTTAATAAGAATATTGTCATCTAGACAATATTCACACTCAATGGAGTCCTCATTACATTTATTGTCACACTATTTAATGTAATAGTGAGGACTACTAATGCTATCATCTGGGTCATCACTCTGCTCCCCGACTAGTCCCGACTACGTTTTCATTTCTGAAGAGAAACAATGAAAGAAAAAGGGTGAGCTCAACTAGCCTAAGTAGAAATATTATGACTAAAATAATGCGTAATAAATTATCATTAGCTTACAACAATTTAAACCGATACAATATAACAAACATCAAGTTTAAGCTGCAATGAACAAGCAATCCATTAGAAGAGTCAAGTAGAGAATAAAATCTACTACCTTCTATGATTTAAAAGGTTTTCATCACTTTTATCATTTGAGACTCAACAATAAATAATCCACATCATCGAATCACCCCCACTACTTCTACGAGGATATTCTTTTTAGTATCACGACCACAATTTATCCATGCACTACGTGCGAGGATATTTGTGTATTCATTAATGGTCATGATCATGCCAACAATCGCCCATCAATGCCTCATGCGAACAATGAGAACTTTTACCACATCATTTGTAACATTACGGCCATGATTATACCGACAATAATCCTCGTCATAATCATACCAAGTCCATCTATGCACTACGTGCCACGGATGGCTTTCAACATAATAATATAAACATGAGGATGATGACGATGATATAGAATTCAATAAAACAAGTTCAAGAATAAATTTTAAAGATTTATAATCTAATTTATCCGAAATCAATAATGTCCAAATTGTCAACATGATACTTCTTTGTAGAGTAAAATTCAAGAATGCTCAGAAGAATATTTTCATGAAAAGACACTACTACAAAACAGTAAATAGACAACGCGAGAAAAACGTTGTGGTTTACATCGAAAAAGCGTCGTGGTGGTTAAGGGTGTTGTCTATTTGACACTTTTACACAACGTTTTAAAACGTTGTAGTTAAGATAATATACACAACGCTTTTTAGGAAAAAACGTTGTAGATTTGTTTTCAAAAAATTAGCAGATGCTTAAAAACTTTGTAGAAGGTATGATTCCACAACGTTTTTTGGTTAAAAATATTGTTGTTTAGTATATAAGACAACGTTTTTTAAATGTTGTAGATAAAAATAAAAAAAATAAAAAAATATTGTTGTTTAGTATACCAGACAACGTTTTTTAAATGTTGTAGATAAAAAAAATAGAAAAAAAAGGACGTGGTTCACCTATATTACCAATGCACCTGCAATATGCTAATGCCATGATATATAGCCAAAATGTATCAACCATTCAAAATACACCCCAATAATACCATTCGTTTACAGTTTTAAATTACTATATCCACAAAATATATACCAAACTATCCATATATACATCTCAAATTCACTTTTCAATCCACAAAATAAACCAAACTATCCACAAAATTAAGCTACTACCTAAGCATTACACTATGTCATTATCAAGAACAGAAAGACAACAATGCCAACTGCTGAACAGTCAATAGTTCCATTTCCATTCAACTGGGTTTTGAGATTGGTTCATGTAGGTTTGCACAAGCTTGAGATTGCACATGATGCTATTTGAGCTTTATTATTGATCTAATCCACCATCAACACCTTTGAATGAAACACAGAACAAAATGGATACACAAAGGGACAAAATCTTAAGAGAAGTACGACACAAAAGAGGCTAGATAAAACTGAAGAGCTGCAAGAACAATCCAATATCAAAAAGGAACAAGATACAAAATTTTTTTACTAGGTAGAAACTATGGTGTTAGATACTTTTGACAAGTTGTTGGACTACATAAGCCCCAAGTGTATCATTATGTAGTTCATATGCATCAATGTACGTTTATGCACTTGCTAGAATGGACTGACATATGCATTCGAGAAAGGTTAAGTAAACATTCTCAGTAAAACTCGATTTACTGCCACATATATGTAAGATGAGACACAATACATACTCAAAGAATAATAACAAAGAACAATACCTGAAAGCATAGTTGATATAGAAACATCAAAGGGTCAACAAACCTGCACTTTGTAAAAAAGTTTCACCATAAGCATTCAATACCAATAAATCTCCACAGAAAAGTTTAAAGAAATTTTTGGGAGAATGATGCTCAGATGATATTTGAGATTTACTAGAGGGATACAGATGCAATGGAAGTGAATAAGAAATTTTCAAAGATTGGGTAGCTCCTTAATTTTTTATTATAATTAACAGAGAAGACATTCAATTTCCATGCTAAACTAGCTACATATTGCCATATATTTTTACTACTCTATACCCCAAAATCCTTTTTTCTAGTTATGCAAAAAACTGCACAAGTACAAGTGAATTATCTTACCAGCCCAAGTGAAACTCCAGTGCTTGTTGTGTTACTTCTATGTCCGCCGTAGAATTTGTTGCCGGTTCATACCAAAAAATATCAAATCCTATCTCAACTGGTCCATTTTTCTTTTGCTGTAAAACAAACAAATAAAAATGGTTAACAATCTTAGTTGTAATAGCAAATAAGTAAGTCAGATATCCTTGAAAAATAGCACATTAGTTGCAGATTTATTCCCAGTGCCCAGAGCTAAACAAGTTTATGTCGAAGAGAATGCAATTATTATTGAACCAATTGTTATCTGTCATATTTTACCTTGTATTTTTTTCTGTAAATATCTGTGGTAGTTGTATGAGCAAGTAGAAAATTGTGACCGACTATGTAAGGCTCAGTTGCAGAGTTTCTAGCCCTGCAGAATAGGTGAAGAAGAATGGAGCATCGCCCTGGTGCCTGGAGACCTACATCATAGCCTTGTACAACAATAGTATGGGGCTCATTGAATGTTATCCAATGCTTCACTCTGTCACCAAATTTACCTGTTGATTGAGATAATGTGGGACCCATACTCTCTTGGAGCCATCAGCCAAGCGCTTGAAAGGAAAACTATTTTTTGAAGCACACATGTCATCCCAGACCTGCAAGAAAACACAAAAATGCAACATTTCAAAACTGGAACTGTACTATGTAGAATCCACTTCAAATATCTTTAAACAAAGGAAGCACCAAATTATGGCTTCACATCATATTGAAATTTTGAGCAATGGTATCAAACATTGAACAAAATAATGTTTTGTTTTGTCCATTATCCAATGTGCAGGTAATAGCAACAAAGGATTCACATATTAGTTTTCAAACACCAAAGTGAAGTGAGTTACTGGAACCTATATGGCTTTCCCAAAGCCTAACAACATAACCCAGCTTATTTATTTTTAGCAAATCAGATAAGCAGGAATTGGAAAAGAAGCCATCATTTGAATAAACAGGTGAACCGTAATATTAATAGAAGGTTTAGACATTACCTAATTTTGAATGGTATCAATTAACATATCTTGGCACCCTGACGCATGCACACTTTCCATATTCGGACACTGAATTAGCAAGCTCTCTGAGGGTAAAAGCAACACCAAAAATTGATTTAGAATAAAAACAAACTAGTCCATTATTTGGAACGGTAATCAGCGATGAAAATTTTTACACGAGTTTAGATTGAGATCATTGAGTCCAGGGCAGTTTAAATATAAAGCCTGCAACAAATTTTACATATTTTAGAATCCAGGAAATAATTTCACTTCATAACCATTAGCTACATATTACAGGCTTTAGAATCTTACATCTAAGCCAGAGTAACCCCACAAGCTTAATTTCTTCAACCGACCATGTTTGATTATCAGCTTCTGGTACATAAGATGTAGTTTACTATTTGTTATTTTTTGTAACTCACAATCACTATTGTCTTCAGAAGGCAGGTCTTGTGCATTGGAATCACATACATTCATTCTATAGTCCATGAGTTCTAGAAGAGGTAACTGAGCTGTGGCAAATTGGATGCCACCTGCAATAATACAGAATGCAATCATAAGTTTATGAAACCAAGAAGGAAAATAGAGAAACTTACATTAGATATTGCTTGAGATTACTTGAAGTGGTATTTGGACAAAGGGCAAGAAGGAGTCTAGATAATGTGTTAGGGAATACATTGCAGATCATTCCAATTCCACTGTCACTGATACTAGACCTGAAATCAGAGGATACATTTTCAATGTGACATTACAATCCTGAAGGTTTAAAACCATACATAATACAAGTACAGGAAAAACAAAACAACAAAAGCTACAAAAATGTATAAAACCATACATAATACAAGTATAGGAAAAATGAAAACAAACCTCATCTTTGAGTACAGAAGTCGGAGAATCTGCAAGTGCTTCATTCTTCAGTTCGGTCTCGTTGGCCACCATTTCTTCGCAGTTGTTTGAATCTAAAAGTCCTAAAAAATTGACAATAACCCAAACCATTCAAGAAAGTAAGAAAGTAACCAAAAGGAATTTCTTCAGAAGGAGGTTGATAATGTGCAGAAAACAGCTTTTCATCTGTTTCATATTCCACTGTAATAATATAGAGGAATGTCCGGGTAGAAAGTTTTATTTTAGCAAATGAATCAAAGATTTATGCATGTCTTCACTATAATTAAGAAAAAATTTCACAACTTTCAATTTATTGTTGGACAAGAACCTGAGAATAATCATACATCTTTCTTAGTAATAGAAATGAAGAATCAAAATAAGAATGGTGCTGACTTAATTGGCCAAGTAAAGAAGCATAAATTGGCAGTACTTTTTCCCCCTTTCTACTTACAGCTCATTGACATTGACAAGGTTGTTGAGATTTGAGATAAGAAAAGTTTGGCATGCTTAACCTTATAAAAACAAGGCGGACATGAACAATCAAGTGTTTCCAAAACATAAGAGAACTGGACATCTTGCCAAACAGATTTTGCACGAGATTAACATCTTTTCAGATATTGTTACAAAATGTCATAATTTCTTAATATTTATACATGAAAACAGCCTAAAGGTAAAAGTAATTGAAGCCTACAACAAACCTTAGAGAAAGTAAAAAGAAAAAAAAGGATAGGAGCATGACATACTTTAGATCCATGTACAACAACTCTGAAACTCTGTGATGAGCTTTTGTAAAGCTGATCCAGATTTTCTGTCCAAGTTGATGCTTTATTGTCCTTTATACCTAGACCCAATGCCAATGCCACCATGTATATAGTAGTATTAAGTAACCAACTCATATAAAAGTTTAAATAGTAAATATGGATATAAGTTAAATAATCAACTCATCTCAAAATTTAAGCTAGTACCAATGGCAGCAAATGTCAAGACCAGACCATCATATTATATTGAGTTCCTAATTAACCCCAACACTTGTTTTAATTCTGATCCATGTGGAAACAGTTAAAATTACACAGCAAAAAAGAAATTGAACTCAGTTACACCACAAAATTTGATTATTTAACTAAGAAAACAACAAATTTTGCTATAACCAGAAGTAGAGCTGTAATGATACAGGGGGAGGATCAGAAACCCTAACCTTTGGTAACCTCTCCTTTTTTGAGATCGACAACATAAATTTCCTCATTGTACCCAATTTTTTGATAAAAAACAAGGTCAAAGCCAGGTTATGATTAGTAACTAATCAGATCAAGTAAATTAGGCATACAATACATACATACATATAGAAAGAGAGAGAGAGACCTTGGGGGCGATATTGAGTTGATAAACGAGGTCGATTTTCACCAGGTCTCAATTGGGGTTTCTCAGAAGCCCTAGTAAATATCTTTTCAGTCATCGTTATTCCAGTCTTGACCTAAACAAAACAAATCAAAAATCTCACAAAAGAGGCGAGGGCTGGCGGGTAGCGAAACCGTGGATGGTAGCTACCGCAGGGGATAGATGGCGGAAGTAGGCGGCGACAGAAACGAAAGGGCGGAGGCGGAGGGATGAGGAAGAAGGAAGAGAGGCGAGGGCTGATAGAGCAATAAAACTCAGTGTTTTTAAATTGATAAAGATTGCCCAATTAATTTTAACCTCCGTGTTTTTCTTCATAGACCACGTTTTTTTAAAAAAACGTTATCTAGTTAAAACCAAAAAAATGCCCTTTTAAATAGATAACGTTTTTGCATATATATCTACAACGCTTTTTCTAAAAAGCGTTGTGAAAAAAATCTGTGACGCTTTTATAAAAAAGCGTTGTGGTTTAAAATGTCTCTTTTTAGTACTTTGTCTTTGGTGAGATATTGGATGAAGACAAATATCGAGGATATTTCACTAATTTCATGGAGTATAGAAATCAAAACTTTAACCAAATTTGAGTATAATAAAGAATGGAATAACAAAAGAATTCACCGGACATACGCGATAGACCGCACGCAGACGAAGTTATTCCAACGTAATAATAAATAATGGAACCGGTCACGCGTAACGCACGTATACGTATATTCCAATGTAATAATAAATAATGGAACCAGTCATGCATAATTCATGATGCATGACGATTTCCAATGTAATAATAAAGAATGGAATAATGTAAGAATTCACCATGCATGCGATAGGCCGCATAGTTATGACGTTTATTCTAACGTAATAATAAAGAATGGAACAAAGTTTAAGCGTCCAATCGCATGCATGCAGGATATTCCAACAAAATAATAAAGAATGGAACAACGAAAGAATTTCATCATGTATGTGGTACTTCAGATGTATAAAGTTTATTCTAACATAATAATAAAGAATGGAATTACGTAAGCTCTCTTCATGAATACGAAAGAAAAAATAATACCCTTACCTCAAAAGAAGACCGATATCTTTGGAATAAATGAGGTAGCGACTTCTTCTTCTTCTTTCTCTCTATAATTTCTCTCTATAATAATTGCCCTATAGCTTTAGTGAATTGGTGAGAAATGAAGGAAGAATGAGCTTTTATTTATAGAAAAATATAGTTTCGATAATTGCACATTTTGGGGCTCGAAATATTATAGTACAATACCTCTAACTTTTCTTTCATTTTTAATTTAGTTCTGCAAGTATTATCAAACTTGCACCACCTCCCCTAATAGTAAATAATGTGATTCAATAGTAAATCATGTGAATCAATAGTTATAATCATGTGAAAATACGAATTACAGTATAGTAACTCCATCTATACCTCCATTTTTAACTTAATCATGCAAGTATTATCAATCTTGCACTAACTCCCCTAATAGTACAAGAATGTGATTCAATAGTACACACATGTGAACAAAAAGTTATATAAGCATGTGAATTAGTAGCAATTAATTGCTCATTTATCCGATTAATTACCCGATTTATCAATATAACCCCCAGACATCAATTATCATCAGAATAGATGTCGATTTTCACTAACACTAATAATCTCAACACAATGGAACTATCAAAATCATCTTTAATCAACACGAACTTATTCATCATTAATATCATAATTCACAATATTTAACAACAAGGTCGTTCCTAAGAAAGAGGGGGCTTTCCGATAAGGATTTACCCTTATTAGCGCGCAATTAGATGACCAAACCTCTCCTCGATGTAACTTCTAGACATTGTAAATATTGTAATTTAATAATATGAATAACTTTGTCGCCTCAATTATTGATTTAATAATATAACATATTATATGATGATACTTGTGACAATAATTGAATCAATAATATAAGAGATATGATGCAAAGAATTATCAGAAGCAATAATTCAAAGATAACCGAGTGACTTCTTATGTAAGATCAATAATCAATACAAGTAATGCTACTACGCAACCACGCCAGACATCGTACTTTCTTACTACCGGATAGTTCAACGAAATTTTAATTGGTAACACTTCATAGTTATTTTAAATAAAAGATAATTATGTCGTTTTCTTACTACGACAATACTTCCGTTGTGGGGTCCACCAATGATTGTGTCGTCATACGGATATTCCCTGACAAAAAAAATATTATATAACAACTTGCATACTTTGCAAAATTTATAAATATTACCCACAACTATAACATTATATCAAATTCACACCATAATATTCAAAAAAAAATATTTCAAAAAATTTAAATCTTTATTCATAAAATTTAGGGTCTCACAATCTCCCCTTCTTATGAAATTTCGCCCTCAAAATTTACGTACGTACCTGGTATGACGAAGAGGTGAGGATACCTTGACTTCATTTCAAATTCTAACTCTTGAGGTATAACCTCTGAGTGTCGAATATAATCCTTCTTATCCAAGATTTTAACACGTATCTTCTCATACGTTAAATCTTCTGCTATCTCATCTAATTCTAATTCAATAATGTGGTTCAGATCGTCCACATATTTACGTAACATCGATACGTGAAAAACGTTATGAACACGCGACATACTTGGCGATAAAACGAGTCTATAGGCCATAGTTCCTACTCGATCGAGGATTTTAAATGGGCCAATTAAATCGAGGGTTGAGATTTCCTCTCTTCATCGATTTGCTTCTAGAATAACGCCTTCTTGAACCTTCTTCTTCACATTCATCAGATCTGAGTCTGTAGCTTGAGTGACTTTTAACTTTATCGATTAAAGTCGATTCTAATCGTATATTCGTTATCTTCATGTGGGTCCCTAGAGTCTTTAACTCTATCTTCATCATTTGTAAGTTATACAAAATGGGTTTTTGTGTTAACAACACCGCACTCATTAACGCATACGATCTTCTACTCAACGCGTCAGCTACCACGTTCGCTCTTCCACGATGATATTGAATGGTATAATCGTAATCTTTAACAGCTCGAGCCAACATCTTTGGCGCATTATACGTTCGTTTTGGTTGAAGAAATATTTGAGGGTTTAAGAAATGAGTTTTGTACTGGGGTCAATACAAAATTCAATTTCACGCTCTAAGGGTAGGCTAAGAAGTCTTCAAGAATACGTCAGGAAATTTATTAACAATAGAAATATCATTCAAAACTGTGACCCTCATCCAAGACTTGGATAGTACGTCACATTGATACATATCAACTTGTCATCGTCATTCACGACGTCACCTACAGAAAGTCTGGCTTCGGTGCATTCCACACAAGAAAGTCACCGGATAAAGGCTCGGGGCTCTTTACTTATGGCTTGATATGACAGTGATTGACTTTAGTGGTTTGGTTACTTGAATTCGCATAATAGGTTGGTTATGAATATAAAAGCTAAAAACCTTACGAAAAGCTTGATGAGTAGTTAACCAATCGATTCCTAAAATCACATCAAAGGCAAGTATTTTCAAAGAGATAAGATCGACAGGTAACATGAAAGTGTTGATTTGAATCAAACAAGATTTATAAACAGTGGAGGTAACGAAGGTTTCTCCTAACGAAGTTTCAACCGATAAGTCAAAATCTAATTTCTCCTTAGTTAAATTTAAACATTGAGCGCAAGCAAGAGAGATAAAAGAATGAGTAGAACTGGTATCTAATAAGGTATAAACTTTTCAAGAATTTATAATTAACTAACCCGTGCTAACTTCTTTCGGTTTACTCACTTTTTGAGAAGTCACAAAAAACACTCTTCCTGAATCTACCGACTTTGTTTTGTCCGTATCTGCCTTTGGTGCCACCGTCCCAGCTGGACTTGACTTTGGTGCACAACAAAATCGGGCTAGGTGACCTTCTTTTACACAATTGTAACATGCTTTGGACTGCATCACGCAGTTTGAACTGATATGTCCCTCCCCTCCGCATTTGAAGCATACAATTGGTGGTCGTTCTCCTTCCTTGAAAACGGGTGTTGGTGCCGTTGTCTTTCCATCGTTGTTAAACCTTCTCTTCTTGAAATTCCCACTTCTATTATCTTGACCATGATTACCACCGAAGTGGTTACCATTTCTGGCATGATAATTTCCTCCACGATGGTTATCATTGTTCCGATGACTGTTGCCACCGGTACGATTATTATCCTGTTGTTGCTCGTTATCCTTTGGTTGGGCTGGCTCATTATCGCACTCCAATAACTGAGCCCTATTCACTACATCTGAATACAAACATAATTAATGAGAAATGAGGTATTGACGTATTTTGGGTTTCAAACCTCTAAGAAACATTCGCGTCATTCGCTTCTCATTATCGACCAAATGGGATGCAAACCGGGATAACTCCGTAAATTTAGTCTCGTATTACGATACGGTCATATTGTTTTGCTCCATCTTGATAAACTCCACCTCCTTCATGTGACGAATACTTTCGAAAAAGTACTTGTCGTTGAACAACTCTTAGAACTTCTCCCAAGACATCTTGAGTGCGTCAGTCGGTACGCTTTTTACGATTCCCATCAATAATCGCCTTCTTCACGCAATATGAAGGTGGCAAAGGGAACCTTTGCTCTCTGAGCATCCTAAGACATCAAATATCTTGGTGATCTCGCTTTAACCACGCCTCCGCCTTTAAGTGGTTCCGCTTTCCCAAAAACTCCGGCCCCAGCTCCTTGAATCGCTTAGCGCGACTGACCCAAAGTGGGTTGTCATTATTTCCACCTGCATTTTGAACAGGAGTCTCTCTCGCCTAATGTTGCATGAATTGCATAAAGCCTCTAAATATCTCATCGTTCATCATCTGATCGGTGTTGTTATTTACCTAAGGATTATTGTCTTCCTGTTGCACATTATTCTGGGTATTGATCGTTGGTGACTTAACGGTCTCATGTGCTTCATTGCTTATCTCAACATATTCGGATGCCATTCTCAAATACTGCCACAAAACAAAGGTTAATTGATATATCACATATTATCTCTATACTCTGACCGACCAATTAAATACCAATAAACTTAGGTAAGTCATACTAGCGATGGAATTCCCCGTCTCTCCCCTCCTAGTTCTTGTCTCACATCTCAGCCAATAATCATATCCCTAAGCTTTGATACCAACTGTGACGCCCCCAAAATAGATATACATCACCCATCTTGAGTCGTCAAATACATGGTACAAAATTCAAATACAACTTAATTATACAACAGTCGTGTAAAATACGACAAAATATAATCTAAGAGTTTTAATAAGAATATTGTCATCTAGACAATATCCACACTCATTGGAGTCCTCATTACATTTATTGTCACACTATTTAACAGAATAGTGAGGACTACTAATGCTATCATCTAGACCATCACTCCGTTCCCCGACTAGTCCCGGCTACGTTCTCATTTCCTGAAGAGAACAATGAAAGCAAAAGGGTGAGCTAAACTAGTCCAGTAAGAAATATTATGACTAAGATAATGCAGAATAAATTATCATTAGCCTACAACAGTGTTACATTGATACAATATAACAAACATCAAGTTTAACTGCAGCGGAATAAGCAATCCATTAGAAGAGTCGAGTAGAGAATAAAAGCTACTATCTTCTATGATTTAAAAGGTTTTTCATCACTTTTATCGCTGAGACTCAGCTTGATAAATAATCCACATCGTCGAATCACCCCTGCACTATGGCCAATGATATTCTTTAGTATCACGACCACAATTTATCCATGCACTACGGGCCAAGGATATTTGTGTATTCATTAATGGTCATGATCATGCCAACAACTGTCCATCAATGCACTACAGGCCAATGAGAACTTTTACCATATCATTTGTAACATTACGGTCATGATTATACTGAATAATCCCTGGTCATAATTATACCAAGTCCATCTATGCACTACAAGCCACAGATGACTTTCAACATAATATAAACATGAGGATGATGACAATGATATAGGAATTCAATAAAACAAGTTCAAGAATAAATTTTTAAAGATTTAAAATCTAATTTATCCAGAAATCAATAATGTCTAAATTGTCAACATGATACTTCTTTGTAGAGTAAAATTCAAGAATGCTCAAAAGAATATTTCCATGAAAAGATACTGGATGAAGCGCAAATATCAAGGATATTCCACTAATTTCATGGAGTATAGAAGCCAAAACTTTAACCAACTAAGTATAATAAACAATGGAATAACAAAAGAATTCACCAAGCATGCGATAGACCGCACAGACAGGTTATTCCAATAGAATAATAAAGAATGGAACCAGGTCTAGCGTAATCCGCATGCATAAGATATTCCAAATGTAATAATAAAGAATGGAATAACGTAAGAATTTCACCATGTATGCGGTGCTTGATAGATGTGTTATTCTAACATAATAATAAAGAATGGAATAATGTAAGCTCTCTTCATGAATACAAAAGAAATAATACCCCTTACCTCAAAAGAAGACCGGATACCTGGAATAAATGAGGTAATGCAGACTTCTCTTCTTTTTCTCTCTATAATTTCTCTCTATAATAATTTCTCTATAGCTTTAGTGAATTGGTGAGAAATGAAGGAAGAATGGGCTTCTATTTATAGGAAAATATAGTTTCGATAATTGCACGTTTTGGGGCTCGAAATATTACAGTACAATACCTCTAACTTTTCTTTCATTTTTAATTTAGTCCTGCAAGTATTATCAAACTTGCACCACCTCCCCTAATAGTAAATAATGTGATTCAATAGTAAATCATGTGAATCAATAGTTATAATCATGTGAAAATACGAATTACAGTATAGTAACTCCATCTATACCTCCATTTTTAACTTAATCATGCAAGTATTATCAATCTTGCACTAACTCCCCTAATAGTACAAGAATGTGATTCAATAGTACACACATGTGAACAAAAAGTTATATAAGCATGTGAATTAGTAGCAATTAATTGCTCATTTATCCGATTAATTACCCGATTTATCAATATAACCCCCAGACATCAATTATCATCAGAATAGATGTCGATTTTCACTAACACTAATAATCTCAACACAATGGAACTATCAAAATCATCTTTAATCAACACGAACTTATTCATCATTAATATCATAATTCACAATATTTAACAACAAGGTCGTTCCTAAGAAAGAGGGGGCTTTTCGATAAGGATTTACCCTTATTAGCGCGCAATTAGATGACCAAACCTCTCCTTGACAGAACTTCTAGACATTATAAATATTACAATTTAATAATATGAATAACTTTTTCGTCTCAATTATTGATTTAATAATATAACATATTATACAGATGATACTGTGACAAGAATTGAATCAATAATATAAGAGATATGATGCGTGAATTATCGTAGCAATAATTGAGTATAACTCGAGTCACTTCTTACGTAAAGCATCAATAATCAATACCGTGTCTTTATTATGCAACCACGCCAGACATCGTACTTTTACTACCGGGTAGTTCAACAGTTTTAACGGTAACACTTCCGCCATTATTTTTAATAAAAGATAATTATGTCGTTTTTTTACTACGATAATACATCTGTTGTGGGGTCCACCAATGATTGTGGTGTCGTATGGATACTCCCCGACAAAAAGAATATTATATAACAACTTGCATACTTTGCAAAATTTATAAATATTACCCATAACTATAACATTATATCAAATCCGCACCATAATATTCAAAAAAAATTATTTCGAGAAATTCAAATCTTTATTCATAAAATTTGGGGTCTCACACCACGGGCCTAACTGTTCATTTCTTACAAGGATATATCTTTATATTAAAACTTTACCATCCCCTAAAATCTATAGATTATTATTATATTACGATTTATTTTTATATAAATCTATATCATAGATTGGGTTTGTAAAAATAGAAATAAGTTAATTTTTATATTTATTATTATCCCCTTTAATATTTTTTCTTTTGTTTGGAAATGTGGTGGCCTCGGGAGAGAATTTATATCCTTTGTCACATCCGCGGTAGTTATATGACTTAGACCACAGTGCATTGCAATCCTTATGGCCTGGGAATTGGATTTTCGAGCATGTCATCGACGCTTATATGTTGTTGCTACGAGACAGAGAGGAATACTACAGGTCGCAAGGAATACAAAAGTGGGCCCAATTTGGTTTCGTGAATTCATTCTTCATGCATCTTGGGCAGAGCTATGTGCCCCCAACTGAAGAGAATCAGGCATGAAGTTTTTGCAATCCGTATGTAAACCAAGATGTTGGCCCACCTTTACACGAATGCTAGTACATATTCATGCCGGTGTGCAGTACACATTAAAGCCATTTTGTCTTGTTCCTATTCTTAGTTGAAGATTGGATGGTTACGATAATTGACATGTATTACAATGATACCAAACATATAAAATTACAGGAATCGACCGGTTTGTGTCTCAGCATAATTTGTGACCAAGGTGGGAACGTACGGGACGACAACGCTGATTTTATTAATATCTTGAGTCCATCGCTTATGTATCAATTCTATTGAAATCAAAACCAAGTTCTTTAAAGTTAGTAACATAAGAATGTAACGTATATAGTACCAGAATGTTCTAACATTTTGCAATTACATTTCGCCATCCCGATATCTATATATTGCACAACTGTGAAATACCTGATGCGAGATTCAGGAACCATCACTTTGAACACCAAGTAATATTTTGAATTAGAAGTTGACAACTCAGGCACCTTTTTAGAAGTTAACTTGTGCGATTTTGTCAGTTCAATTTGAAAACGCTGGAATATTTCTTTGGTATATATTTTAGCTGCATGCACTTTTAACTGATCTCCAATAACAAATTTTCTTACACGATTGATTATGATATAATTATCTTGTTTCACTCTGATGTACTACTTCGCAATAGCTTTCTCGAACTTTAAAACAAAATCTCTAATCTGCGTGGAAATATTGACAAATTCGTCAAAAAAACTGTCTATACTTTCACTCCTAGAACTAGTAGTCATCCCCACTACGATTTTTTTTGTATACACCCCAATTCATTTTTCTTTTAATTCATACTGAGATTTCAACCATTCGTGATTCTGCAAACCATAATTTTCAAGCAACAAATTCCATATATCCTCAAATTCTTGAATAGTCAAACACTTAAAGACATAGTAGTTAAAATCTGACTTAAAGTTGGATGCGATGAATAGATTTGCCCAAATTTTCAGGATAATTTTTTGCAAATGTTCCAAGTACATAAATGCATGGTGTGTATTAGGAAAAATCTTTGCAATCACATTCGAAATAACACGATCTTGATCAGTAACAATAGTTATGGGATGTTTGTAATTCATTGCTTCAAACCACTGCTCAAACAATCATATAAATGTATCCTCAGTCTCATCACTCAAAAGTGCACACCCAAACAATATAGAATGGTAATGATGATTTACACCCGTGAAATGAGCAAATGGCATGAAATATTTGTTTGTTTGGTATGTGGTATCAAAAGTAACAACACCACCAAAAAATTGATAAGCAAGTATTGACCGATAATCTACACACATAATACATCCGATACGATTATCCACATCTGGTTTGACATTAAAATAAACTCTGCTCGGACTCTCACGGTGCAACTTTCTCAAGTAATCTATTGCACCTGTGCATCATTCGAATCAATATTATCATGTCTAATATCTCTAACTATATTTTGCACATCTATTTAAGAGAACCCAACATTGCTCATACTTTCTGCCAATGAGCTCAAAACATTCATCATCCTACTTGGACACATCCCAGCATTATTAAGTGTTTCAATCAAATCCCTAGCAACTCTTGAAATATTTTTGTGTGTTCGGGGACACAAATTCATGATTGTGATTCAATTAAGTCCCTCCTCCATTTTTCATTAACCACATTATTGTCTTCATCATCAGTGACAATCTCATTTTTCTTAACAATCTTATATCTAGCTTTACGACATTGATACAATCTATAACAAAAATATTAAGATCTCACATGTTTTTGCTAGTTTTTATTATTACTTCAAATCCAACGCATTTCACACATTTTCTGTAAAAAATTCAACATCTTCTAACGTATCAAATATTTGACCAACATAAGGAATGATATCCTTAACTAAAGCAGTTTCTTCATTATTATAACAGTACTTGATATTGAATGAAATAATTCTTCATCAAATAAATCCATGGCAAAACAAATATTGAATCAGTTCTAAATATGAAATTATAGAATACCGATATTTGGTGATGTTTGTATGCAGGTATGCTTGTTTGTTAGTCGGCTATGTGCTCTCAAGTTGATTGAATAGTTTGTTTATCGATGAAAGAGAATAGCAAAAGTTGTTTGCAATTAGGTTTTTATCTCTCAGAATCCGCAGTTTAGTTCTACGGACGTATGTTTTTATTTACAACGACAACGTTTTAATGATAAATCAGTGTCCACAGTATTAAACTGCGAACAAAGACTTTAGACAAAAATAAATCAATTTAATTTATTAGTTTTCCATTTCCCTGAGAGTATTTTCGTTGCAGATTCATCATATTATCTAGGGATGATGAAAGGAATACACATGAACAAATGAAAAACTTAATAGCATTAAATCGAACTATACTCGTCTCACATCGGTACTGTAAAAATGAGATGAGATCCAAAAATATATATAACTTATTAAAGCTAAAAATCATTTATTTCTTCTGTATATTCTTATTAGTTGTTACAGATTCATGTAATTTGGGATGATGAGATACGTCAATGGCTAAATAAATGGAAGAATGGATATATACCAATGGGGTGAAGTGTTTTCAATATATCCTTCCATTTATTAGCCATCAATTTGCCTTATTATCACAGTTAACATGATTCATGTTCAAACAATAAAACTACGTAAGAAGAGATAGAAAATTCTCGAGTCTTAATTCGAATTATTCTGATTCTCCATAAAAATTGTCAAAATGAGATAAGAATACCCTATATCCAAAAGTCATTATATGAAGTATGAAGTTTGCAACATCAATTTGCCATACTTATACTTGACCTAGCATCCACAATATTAAATCGAGGACGGGAAATTTTAACTTTAAGAGTGAAACGACTTCATCCCGTATCATAAAGGAGTTAACATCCACAGTTTAATATTGCGGGCAAAAAAAAATTTCAATGAGGTTTAATTTAGTTATCTGTCCCGTTGGGAGCTGTCGTT
Source organism: Panax ginseng (assembly GCA_020205605.1). NCBI lineage: Eukaryota > Viridiplantae > Streptophyta > Magnoliopsida > Apiales > Araliaceae > Panax > Panax ginseng. The sequence continues at coordinate 721,724 of CM035149.1, read as the reverse complement.
TACGCTTCTTAATTAACCTCACTTTCACTTTATAAATTCAAACAATTAGCACAATAGTATGTAATGATCGATCCCACAGAGAGTGATTTATTTTATATTTATCCTATGATTTCTAATGAAAAGGGAATTTTGAATTGATTAACTAAATTAACAAGAATAAACTAATAAGAATTAACAATGAATAAAAAGCTTCAGTTCTTCAATTCAGCATTACCTTTTTACAACAACAGATTAATCAAGTGTAGCATTATTTACCCTTCAATGAAACTAATAGTCCTAGGTAATTGTGACGCCCCCAAATCTGGGTATCTTCCAACCCGACAGATGGTGCTACACGGTACTCATAACTGTACATTCATTCTATTGAAATGACATCAAATGTGTGTATCAACGACATCCCGTTCCCAGGTTCTAAAATCATTACATTCTTTGTTCATCATACTATGATATATACAACTTACTAGTTTATTACAAGGTAAACTAATCGATAATCTTCGTCTTGCCTTTATCCTTGTCGGATCCCTCGGTTCATTCGGTCCTAGCTGCATTCATATGGTTCAAGCAAGAGTGAGCATAACAAGCTCAACAAGTACAACAATTTTTTTTAAACAACATGCTTGAAACACAAGAATCGTATATCTTCAATAACTGAACAATAGTTATGAAGTACTATCGATAATTCAAAATAGCACTTCTTTTCCTTCAAAACATTTTACAATAACAATATTCAGTAAAACATCAATTCTGGCTCAAGACCATGAGCGTTTCATAATTTCTTTGAAAATGACAACTCGGCACTAAGTCCGTAAGTCCGACATATCTTACAAGCACTTCTGGGTGATCAACCCATAGTTGTGAGACCCCAAATTTTATGAATAAAGATTTAAATTTCTCAAAATATTTTTTTTGAATATTATGGTGTGGATTTGATATAATGTTATAGTTGTGGGTAATATTTATAAATTTTTCAAAGTAAGCAAGTTATTATATAATATTCTTTTTGTCGGGGAATATCCGTACGACAGCACAATCATTGGTGGACTCCACAATGGAAGTATTGTCATAGTTAGAAAACGACAGAATTATCTTTTTATAAAAATAATGGCGAAAGTGTTACCGTTAAAAGCTGTTGAACTACCCTAGTAGTAAAAGTACGATGTCTGGCGTGGTTGCATAGCGGACACTACGGTATTGATTATTGATGCTTACGTAAGAAGTCACTCAATTATACTCAATTATTTCTATAGTAATTAAAAATGAAGAATGTGCAATTAAAAATTAAAAATACTTGCAGGACTAAATTAAAAATAAAAAAAAAGATGGAGGTATTATATTGTAATATTTCGAACCCCAAAACGTGCAATTATCGAAACTATATTTTCCTATAAATAAAAGCTCATTCTTCCTTCATTTCTCACCAATTCATTAAAGCTATAGAGCAATTATTATAGAAAAAAATTATAGAGAGAAAGAAGAAGAGAAGTTTGTTACCTCACTATTCCAGTATCCAGTCTTATTTTGAGGAATATCCTGTCTGTGCGTTTACGCATGACCTGGTTCCATTATTTATTATTCTGTTGGAATAACATGTCTGTGCGGTCTATCGCATGCCTAGTGAATTCTGTTGTTATTCCATTCTTTATTATTCTGTTGGAATATCCCGTGCGTGCAAATTACGTATGACCTGGTTCCATTCTTTATTATTACATTTGGAATATCATATGCATGCGGATAACGCATGACCTAGTTCCATTCTTTATTATTACATTTGGGAATAACTTTCATGCGTCATGCGATCTATCGCATGCATGGTGAATTCTTTTGTTATTCCATTCTTTATTATTACATTAGAATAACTTTTATCTACATGTGATTACCGCATGCATGGTGAATGATCATTTGTATTCATTCTTTATTAAATTGTGGAAATGATCTGCTCACGGATTACTGACATGGCGGTAAAAATCCATTTGCGATTTAAGATATTCTATTATACTCATCTGTGATATCATTTCTTTTGTACTTTCGTCATGAAATATCATTTTCTTTGGTATTTTTCTGTTACGAGTTACTATTCACGAATTACTATTCACCCAGTTACTATTCACTCTAGTATTATTCACTCGGGTATTCGGGGCACTTTTTCATGCTGGAGTACTATTCACGGGTTACTATTCACCCAATTACTATTCACTCTAGTATCCTTCACTCGGGTATTTGGGGTACTTTTCATGTCGGGGTACTATTTTCGAAGTACTATTCATGGGGTACTATTTACCCGAAAAATATATTTCTTTTCTGTCCAAATTATTTTTGGTACATGAATATTATTCTTGAATTTTACTCTACAAAACAGTTTCATGTTGACAATTTGGATATTTTTAAACTCTGAATAAATTTAAAGTCTTTAATATTTATCCTTGATTTCGTTGGATTTGATTTCGTTTGATTATTGCTTATATCATTGTCATCATCCTCATGCTTATATTGTGATGAAAGTCATCTTTGGCTTACGTGCATAGATGGACTTGGCATGATTATGAACGAGGATTATTCGGTATAATCATGACCGTAATGTGATGTGAAATGATGTGGTAAAAGTCCTCATTGGCACGTAGTTCATTGATGGACAGTTGTTGGTATGATTATGACTAGGGATTATTCGGTATAATCATGACCATTGATGATTACATGAATATCCTTGGTCGTGGTGCAGGGATGATTCGATTTTATTTATTGTCGAAGTCTCAAAGAATAAAGTTGATGAAAAACTTTTAAATCATAGAAGATAGTAGATTTTATGCTCTCTTCGACTCTTCTAATGGATTGCTTATTTCACATTGTAGTTGTTCATCTAAAACTTGTTGTCTATTGTATTCTATCAGTTGTTATACTGTTGAAGGATAATGATAATTTATTCTGCATTATCTTAGTCATAATATTTCTTACTGGGCTAGTTGAGCTCACCCTTTCTTTCATTGTTCTCTTGAAAATGAGAATATAGGCGGGACGAAAGTCGAGGAATGGAGTGATGGTCCGGGATAAATGGCTTTAGTAGTCCTCACTATTCTACGGAATAATGTGATAATAATTGTAATGAGGACACCATTGAGTGTGGATATTATCTAGATGACAATATTCTTGTTTAAACTCTCAGCTATGTTTTGTCGTATTTTACACGACTGTTGTATAATTAAGTTGTATTTGAATTTATGTACCATGTATCTGGCGACTCAAGATGAGTGATGTATACCTGTTTTGGGGGCATCACAATAGTACTCTATGTTGATCAACACTACATCCTTTAAACATATGTATGTTTAAGTTTTGGCAACCTCGCGTGCCCATCGAATAATCGATGAAAAATACATTTGTTTATTCATACTCAGGCTTACCTTGAATCCGTACCAAACAATTGGGGTAGGATAGCGTTAACAATTCTATATTGAAAGACTTGTAAATAAATCAATCAACTCTTCAAGATTAGTCTAGCCGAGGTAAAACTGGCATCGACCCTTTAGTAAAATAGTTCATACATCTCATAACATGAATCACAGAAAACTTGGCTAACACGAAGGTTAGACAAGCGTTTAAGAAAAACTTGCCTTCAACGTCTGCTACAGTAAAATACTCTCCCTTTGAATCTTTACAGTCTCTACAACACATAACCATATAACATACCACATTAGGTCATGAATGAACATACATGGTTCCTAATGAATCTTACCCTTCTTCTCAATCTAATCATGTATTAGATTTATTATTAATTGTTCCGGCTTACCGTTATAACTTACATCATTCTTACCAACTTCTTTCTCTTCTATAACTAAACTGAAATTATTATTAATACCACTCGTTTTGGGTTAATCATCTTTCCTCATGGCTTACTAACATTCTTACGTTATTAATCAAAACTTGATCGTCATTAGTTAAGTACACTTACTGCATATCATTCACGTTCAATTACTTATCTTCAACCCTAAGTGATCATACCTAAGGTTTAACAATATCTTAATAATGTCACCTTATGTTTGTTAAGGTTGTGTTACTTCATTTGTCTTTCCTTTTATCTTCATAATCATTTATCTCTATGCAAACCCTAAGGTTGGCCATTTGCGGCCATTATTCCTCTCTTTGTGTCACGTCGCGGCGTGACTTAGCGATAAGGTAAGGTCCGGACTTTCGGCACTGCATGCACATGAGTCTCCTTTCTTGTAAGCAGTGACTACAAGTGCCCGATTAGCGATGCACCTGTCTCGGCCTGCGTCTTGCAAGGGCCTTTGTGCTTAGAGTTAGCATGCAGGCGCGGACTCTTTGCCTCAGAAAATATTGATAGTTTTCAAACTTTGCAAAATTCCCGGACGCATAACTTCTTCGTTATAAGTCTGAATTGGTTCGTTCAAAAGCCTACAGTTCACAAATTACATATTCTACGCGTTCATGCAAGAATTTTATCTATTTGACTTCGTTTGTTAAAAATTCACCTATTAGTCCATTTTTAACGAAAACGGTAAAAGTTCGTGAACGTTCAACACTCGTTTCTCCGTTCTAAGTCGGAATTCGGTCATTTTCGAGTCCACAACTCTATATTGCCAAATATGACTTGTCTTCATTGAAAACTAATGTTTCCAAACTCAATATCAAAATTCGACCTCCATTCCAAGAATTTTACAAATTCGACGATTATCATCCAAACTCGTGAATTCCGCATTAACTTCATTTCGTAAGATTTGTTCTTCACTTCAAATGGATTCAATCCATCATATTAACATCTTGACATACATACTTCATTAACTTATAAACATGATAAGTTATTACTTGTTCATTGTGAGTTTATAACTTATAAAAGTATAAACTACTTATGACTTCCTTTCTCATGACTTATTATAGATTAAGTCTTTTAACCACCATTCTTGTTTCTTATTATCATACAATCTTATTAAAGTACACATATGAGTAGTTCATATAAGCTCTTCATAAATTCATAACTTAATTAAGTTTGAATTACTTATTCATGACTTATACGGCTTAAGTCCATTGATTAATCATTATTATCATTTTTTAGCATACATGTTCTACCACTACCCACTTCTCTAACAATGGAAGAGAAAGATATTCATGGTTTAAGTTCTTACCCTTGATAATCACTTGGTTAATCTTTAATCTCCTTCTTGCTTCTTGAACTATGAAAGACTAGCTTTCTAGCTTATTCTCACTTATTATCTCTAACCAATAAGCTATAAGTTATTGGATGAAAATCTAACAACTAACAAATGAACTAGCAAGCTTCCTATTTATAGAAATCTCAAAGTGAGGGTATAATGGTCATAAAGCCACTCCACCTCCTTACTATTCATTACCTAGCTATTAAGTAAACTTGGCCACCACACTTACTTAGCTCTTAAGTATACTTGCTTAGCACATAGCTTATCCTTTACTTGCTCATCAAATTAATTACTTGGCCATCACAACACTTAGCCATTAAGTTTACTTAGTCATCACATATAAGCACTTTGCTTGTTCATCACACATAAGCACTTTACTTAGCCTTTAAGTTACTTAACTTATTCTTTGCTTAACCCTTAAGTCTACTTGCTCATCACACTTAATTCTTGGTCACCAAGATCACCCATGTGATCATGGGTTGCCCCATGGATCCTCCTAATCCATTGGATTCTTACTTTGGGCTTAAGGTTTAATTAATCCTAACTTATACATTGGGCTTGCAATTAAACAAACACTTGGGCTTGTTCAATAATTTACATTGGACTTAACATTACAAATATTTGGACTTTAAACTTTAATTCCAATTGGACTTATCCATTCCTTCATTTGGGCCTTATCAATTCCCATTGGACTTTACAATTTCTTACATAATTCTACAAGTCCATTACATTTGGCTTAAAGCCTTATAACGTATAATTTACGTATTAATCTCGTATTCCACTTCGTATACTTATTCATGTACGACATACCATCGTTCATGCATACTCGTATAATACTTCATATCATACTCGTATTCATTACTTCGTATCATACCTACATATTCATTATTTATTATTCGCATTTCATTTCCTTCTCGGAAATCACTTTCCCTAACCGTTAGGTTTTAAGTTCGCAGGCGAAAAACTGTGTTTGCCATAACTGAAATATTATTGGATATTCCATCTCGTCTTAGAATTCTATCATTACGTATTTCTCGGAAGCTCAAAAATAATTCCCGAGCAGAAATGCATGAATAGTGTTTTTCGGAAAATTTCTCGGAAAGCTTTTATTTTTGTCTTGGAAATTCAAACACTTAAATTCTTTCACGTAGCCAAAATACTACGACGTTCCGACATATCTAGGTCATTTGAACAACCTTCACTTAGCTTACTCCCATAAATAATTAATTAAATTCATTTAATCCACATAATCAAATAAAAATTTAATTCTCATAAAATCCAATTTTTCTCGGGCGTTACAGAAATAACAAGCTGTGCTACCTGAAACTCCCCTTAGATTAATTGTCACTCAATGAAACAAGCTCTTCACATGATTCTAACCATTATATAACCTAGAACAAGCTCTCTAGATTTAATATAACAACAACATTAAAAACTAGGGAATTAGACTATTCCAATCAACAAATACATAAGCTCGGATTGTTTAACTTGTCTTCTAATAATCATAGCAATACTCAAAATTTTGTCCACAATCAGGTATTACTAATTACAACTTGTGATTAGGAACAATATCAATTACACGTAATACTATTCCTTAATCTATCATATGATATTCGTTAACCAATTCAATCCTACAAAAATCAAATTTGTTAAACCAAATAGCATTCAAAAATTAAATTACATTATCAAGAATGAATTTCATATGAGAATGAATAAATAATGAATACTCAATTAACCATTAATTATAAATAAAGTTCCACATTCATTTAGAACTGAAAATAAAGAACTTAGCTCATGTCTTCAATCTCCCATCTCCCAAGACTATGGTTACAATGGTGTAGCCAAGCTTTCTTTAACTATTGACTATTACCATATATTTATCGTGCTAAAGTCCTAAATCCTATGAGAACTAGAAATTGAAATCCTAAAAGGAATTACAATTCACACTAGTTTCCATAAAGAAATAAAAACAAGTATGGAAAGTAAATCTAAGTTTAAACAAATCCTAAGTTAAGTAGAAATATCAATCACATTCCATGTAGAAGTTTGTCAAAATCTGCTTATGAAAATCCAAGATTCCGTAGAATTCTCGTCGACTCCGCCAGGGCGAAGATTTTGTACTGCCAAACTCCGCCAGGGCGGAGTCCCTATTCCTGCTGCTCAAGAGTGCACTCCGTCGGGGTAGATATTTTAGTCTTGTGAGTCCGCTGGGGCGGATGTGGACAGAAAGATCTGGGATGGGGCAACTTCAGAACGCGTTGGGGCAAGAATTTTCAAAGAGATGGTTGCAGGGGCGGACATTCCAAGGCCAAGAAATTCGTCGGGGCAAAACGTCTACTTCTAATCAGTTCCGAATCGTCCCGTTTCATCATTTAAACTCCATTTTAACATGAAATCAGTAAACAACCTAATAAGTCCATTTACATCACAAAACATGCAATAAAACAAACGTAAAAAAATAAAAAATCATGAATATCATGCACTTATCACCTGTCTGCAGTATTAAACTGCGTAATATATATATATATATATATATGGGTTGATCCATAATCTTTGTTTTTATTTTTATTTAATTATAATTTAAAAATCAACTTTAATCTTGGCCATTAAGAGTGTTCAAATTTAAGAGTCAAAAAATTGTGTAAAAACTTAGTGTCATTGATCCGCCCACACACACACACACACACACACACACACACACACACACACACACACACACACATATATATATATATATATATATATATATATATATATATATATATATATATGTGTGTGTGTGGGGGGACATGATCTGATTGTTGGTTATGGCTCATGTCTCCGTCAACCGATCGTGAGTCATTTATTGCTATCTTAAATGACCCAAATTAGAAAGGCATCATTATTATCTTAAAGAATTTTTTTGGAAAAACGTGCACAAGTATTAAGGTAATGATTGTATAGCATTAACTATAATATCAATTGTCTATATTGCACTTGTATTGGAAGAAGAGTTTGTTATTTATTGGACAAAAAATAGTAAGAGAACCAAAGTTACATTTAATACTTGGGGTAATATTGAAAACTAAGCAAATAATGCTTACTTGAAATTCTCAAACGACTTATATTAAGGAACAAAAATATTTCTTATATTAAGAAACGGAGGGAGTAGTATAGTTCTTGCGGATATTTTTGTACGTTAAAAAAGTCGGAATATTTTCTTTCATCAATCAAATTCTAAATTTAAAATTAGAATTTAAATTTAAAATTTTATATGCTTTTATAATATATTTTATGATAATGATTGTTGGGTATGGAAGTCCGCAAGGGACCCATAATCTTATATGTTTGATTGATAAGATGGTTGAGAAGATGGTTATTGGAATAGTGTCTGTAATAACTAATTACCACGAATGAAAACTCATATATATAGGAAATCCATATGTAATAAATATGTTCTTCATTTAATTATTCACTGCCGCTGGCGACTCTAGGTTATATTCACTGCCACTAGCTGCTCTAGGTTATATCTTATGTTGGACTCTAGCAGCAGGTTATAAGGTTATAATGTTTGGTTCGCCTATCATGTGTAACGAGTTCCTCCTAAAGTAATATTTGATACATCAAACTAATTGACTTCTCTCTCTCCATTAACTCCCACTTCTCCTATGTTATTAAACTAATTCTCATCTCTTCAAAGTTGTGCTATATTACGATTAATTTGACTAAGGCATTTAACTTTCATGTTTCGTCTGGCGAAATCAAATTCATACCAAATTTGAAATTGAGCTTAAGAAATTCTGTAAATCACATGGAATTGATCTCTGAAGGACATCAAAATCATGGAATACAATATCGATCAAGTGAATGGTTGTCATGGTGGACGAAAGGTGGGAGGCAGCGGGTATGACTGATCTGTGATTATTTTTCATTTAGGATCCACGACCATCTCGAACCACTTGCAGAGAATTGATTCCTCTGATCCACAAGAAAAGTAATCCGACAACATAATTTAGGATATGTGAATAAGAGAGTCAAGAGGTTTGATGAGATATAATGTAATGTAGGATAAAGAGTACATAAAAAGTAAATTCAATTACCATAAAATAAAGATTTATAAAAAGTATTCCAAATATACTCCGAACCAAATGTTTGGTCAAATATTAATCAAGAATTTGGCCAAACAAATTAACTACTATATTGTCCTAGTGCTGTTTTTCTATACATCAGCAATACCCATCCATAACAACTAAGATATCATAATTCATCCGCTAAACCACAACCACACTCTCCATAATGCGCACACAAATATAACAAATACTGGCCACACCACAGAAGGGAGGGCTAGTGCAAAACTTTTTTCTCTCTTAAATCCAACAAAGTATACAAAGGTAGCACTGACATACACCAATTTTAAACGTTATTTGAGATGGAGAAAATGATGCACAAACACACAATGCCCTTGGCTCCCAAAGAAAAATAAAGCGTCAATACCACAAATACATTACAGGCACCCCCTCTTTTCCTTGGGCGTTTGTTACAGGTCCCCTTGAGCAATAGCTTTCAGGAACACTCGCCTCAACAACATCAGGGCCGGTTTAACTCGACACATGCCAGTACTTAGACATAACGGCACATACACGCAGGTATCCTTCTCACTCCTGAAAAAGCGACCGGATCCATCTTCACAGGATCAATTAGCCCTTGAATGTCTGAAACATAATTACAGAAATTACCAACACCCTTAATTTCACTTCTACTCGTGTCTATCCAGCATTTCAACAATTCTTTCTTGATCAATTTTTGAAAGTCCTAACCATTTGAGTCTGATAATAGAGCAAGGACCTCATTATCCTCAAAATTTGACTCCATTGCAAGCTCATAAGGGGTTCTACCTTCCCGGTTCACTGCCCGTGGATCAGCGCCCCTGCAATTGAATAAAAAGAACCCCCTTATTTGCATTTCACATATGTATCGAGCATCAATAAACCAATTATAGATGATTAAATATGATATCTAGAACATACTATTGTGATTCCATACTGGTTTCCACTTTTATTGTTCTAATTAGTCCTTAACTATTTATTCCCTCCGTGATATCATACTGGTTTTTTCCACTGTTATTGTTCTAATTAGTCCTAATCGATTTAGTCCCTCTATTGCATTTTAGATCACAATCACATAAAGTTCCATATATTTACCCTTCAGGGAATTCACCTCTATGTTACATTTATCGGTGAGTTCATAAGATCCTTCATGTATCGCACATATTTAAAGGTCATCAGTGAAATAAAGATGTTGCTAGATGTTTTTTCCAGATGAAGTCAATCAGATAAGCATGAAGACCCATATCTTCACATATAGCGCTGTGTTTCATCACTCACTCTCTTAAAGTCGCACCAGTGTGAAAATGTTTACTAGATGTTGTACTATTAATATTAGGTGATATTATTTTGAGACATCCAAAAATGGTAAATAGGACGGGGGTATTCCTACTCCTACATAAGGTCCGGCCAGTAGCTATTTTGCAAGGAAGAAAATTGGAAGCTTTACTTTATATAGTTCGTGTTCTAATAAAGCATCCGTAGCGGTCTACTATCTTAGACAACTTGGAGATATATCAATAGACTACTATTTGTTTGACAGAGTTTTTTCAGTTGACCTAACATAGTCATAGTAAATCAAATGAATTGATTGATAAAGCTAGAAGAGATAGCAATGGCTGGATAATATATTTAACTGCTGAAACATTAGAATCTATCACAGAAACTCTTAAGATGAACAATGCTTACTCCCTTCCTGGCAACATTAGAGATACATTTTGACTTTTCACGTCAATTTGTGAAATCTTAAAATTCGAAAATTGATATGAATTAATTAAATTTTTGAAAGCAACAAATATGGTAATGAATAGTATTTTTTAGTTAGTTTACAATAGTTACCGTTGTTTGTAATAAAATAAAATAAATTCGTATTGATTTTGAATTTTAGGATTTCGTAATTTTTCCATAAAAGAAATGTTCCTTTACGAATGCAATACCAGAATATCACTTAATTACCTTGTAAGAAGAAGCTTCGCAAATGTTGCTTTGCCTCTAAGAATACAACGATGGAGTGGAAGCTGACCTCTTGAATCAAAAGCATTTACATTGGCACCATACTGTAGGAGGAGCTCCAGCATGCCAATATCTGCAGCCTCACAAGCCAAGTGAAGAAGAGAACAGGCACCAGCATCCTCCATTGTGTGGCCTTCACTTGTATTTGCTACATTCGAGTAGCACAAGGGAGATTTTGCTGATGAATCCCGCATTAAACAACTTGAGTTATAATCAAGACTTGCCTGCTCTTGCAGCAACATTACTTTGGCAAGGGTCAAAGAACTACAAGCAACTTGCTCAGAGACGGTATTCACATCTGCTTCAGAATTGACAATAAGACGGTATACAGCTTTTTTGTCATTAGCACGGACAGCCTCCCAAATCTGTTGCTCCGCCAAATGATGGTCCTTATGCTTTCGAATAAAAGTTTTTTCGGCATACTGCAAGCAGTAAAAAAGAAATCATCTTAAAACTACTCCCTCCATCCTGCTTGAAATGGCAAATTTCTTTTCACGTTTACGCAGGGATATTAAGACATGCCAAAAACACATGTACATTATATTGTCAAATATATCTTTGACATAGTTTAAATTAAAAAAAAAACATATTGAGAATATAAAATATATTATAAACATGATGCATACATATGTTTATGGCATGCCTTAAAGTCCATGATGAAAACCACCCTAAAAATTGGCATTTAAAGTGGGACTAGTACCTAGAAAAATATAAATGGAGATGCAGCTTAACTCTTAACATTCTACAGAGACGCACTATTTTTGTGGAATGCCTTAAACTCCATGTAGAAAAGCACCCTAAAAATTGTCATTTAAAGAGGGAGTACCTAGAAAAATACCAATGCAGATACAACTTAACTCATAACATTCTACAGAGACAAATTATGATCTCTGAATCTTTGGGACACTGGCAATCTGCCAGGAGCTTCAAGTATAATTACCAATATTTTAGCAACAAACCACATATATATGGTTTTTAGCAATTTTAGAATTGTCCTCAATTTGTTTTTAGAGTATTTCCAACTTTTGTAATCTTGAATTGATTCAAACATATTGAGGACAATTCCCTATCCATGAAATGGTAATTAGTATTCCCACGCTCACAAAAGCTCAGAATTTCAAATTAAACACGTAAGTGCACATAGCTTTAGCTTAAAATTCATCAGAACTCTGTTCTACAAAAAGGAGTCACATTTGTAAATTCTTTTTGTTCTACAGAAGGCGGCCTCTTTTCAATGATATTATGATAGTAGTATATAATGACACAAAATCCACAAGTTCGACATAATTTATTATCATATCATTACTACTAAACTAACAACTTACTATTTTTTGGGTAAACATGGAACATAATATGCATCCTTAATATTTGCAAATTTTGTAAATGGGACTCTTTTTGGAACGGAGTATATATTATCAATTAAGTAGAATCATAGTTGTCACGGTGTCATGTTGAGATGCGGCGGTAGTTGACCGCCAGGACACCGAGGCGATAAGCACCTGCCATGGCATCCGTATGGCGACAAGTCATTAACAATGTGTAATTTATACATTATTTATTTTACTTCAAAATATTGAACAATAAAATGTTATATACACTAAAACTCAAATTATACTAACACACTATGAAATACAATTAAAAACACAATTATATAAATACTTCACAATCAAAATTTAAAAATAGAACATTTGACATTAAAAACTAGTAGAACAAGTCAACAATCACTACGAAATAAATAAATAATCAACCAAGTCAACACCCATCACATAGTACAAGTCTAATAAGTAATAAAATTACACCACATAACAAGTATGTGAGTTATGATGAGTCACGGGTACAAAATGACTAGATCACTTAACTTGGGCCAACTATCAAGGTGTGAGCCTTGGCAGCTCGGTATGCATCTTCTCTAACGCCAAGACACCTAATCGCTGCCTCGGCGACACCATGACACCTATGAGCAGAATAAGCTATGCCTATCCATAGTCTAAAGTCTATACAATGGTTTTGTTCTTCAAATCTTTGACTGTGAAAGCACGAGCTTCTAGAACAGTTGGCAACTTGACATGGTATGCAAGGTCGTGGGGGCTCAAGACTTCCCCTCTTGCAAGTAACTGGTTTCTCCTAATGTTATTAGTGCAATCGCTCTCTGTTTGTGCACTATGATGCACCTTGGTTTGTCTTTCCACGTGCAAGTGAGGAGGAGAGTTGAAGCATAATTTACATTGTTGGGCCTTCTCTCTAATAACTTAAGCTTTTAGAACAATTGGTAACTTAACACCATTCTTGCATCTTGCTATAGATAATTAAGCAGAACCAGGAAAACATGAAGTTAAGTGAAGTAAAATAACAACAGAACTGGATGTCCATAATAATGGAACGGTTTATGCAGACTCTTAAGTTTCTGTTTTAAGTAATAAGATATGATATCCAGCATTGGTCTTTGTACTCGAGAGGCTAAAAGAGAATCCTTCAAGCCATTAAGTTAGCAACACTCCAGTAAATGGATAAGAATTATGAATACTGATTATTAATGGCAAGCATACTATTACGTGCATTCATTAAAATACACACATCAATGTAATTATGTATTTGCATGATTACATCCATCATGCATGAAGTTACATTTCAATATATAGCCCCAACAATCTTGACGATTATGTAAAATGATCATCAGAAACGCAGAGAACAGCAAGGAAAATAATACTCTACCTGAAGCTGTAGAGACCTGTCTTCAAATAAAAGAAAACTTAAAAGTACATGGCAAGAGTTGAAGAAGAGTTGCACCTTTGCATGAATGAACTTCTCCTTTACTGAAATGGAATCAGCATGATTAGGCTTGCTAATAAAAAACAGCTGCGATTTTTCAGGCTTGCAAGGGCTTCAGTACAAGATCCACAAGGTAGTATTAGCAACTCCAATTGGAAATATAACATAAAATAGAATAAACCAAGACAACAATATTACTCAGTTAACTCTACACATATAACGACAATAAATATATTCAATGAAAGAGTGGATAACTTACCCTGTAGGGACAAGATCAACCTGAAAGGCACCTTTTGCTTGCAGCATTTCCTCCCAGACTGAGTTAGCAAAGGCATTGCCCAAAGACTGAAACAAATTGATAACAGATGGTTCCCATACTTTCACATCAAGAGTCAGTGACCTTACCTGTGACAAGAAGTCAACCACAAGACGAGGTATGAGCAAGTAAACTATAATTTCCAATAGGAAGCCCTAAGTAGGTGCATATACATAAACTGTTAAATATCATCTCTGCTGACTTCAAAACAAAAACAATTAAGCATTCATTTTGTAGATCGTTCAGTGTCGGAAAGAAGCATTTTTGGGAGAAGACGCATACATACATACATACATACTTTATATTACTTATTAGGAAGTTATACAATGCGGAAATATAGGATTAATGAGTATACCACAAATGGTCAAACCACAACAACAAAACAGACTTTCATACTACTAAAAACTAAAGAAATCCCAGAAGCAAGTGAGATTGCTATTGTACCAGACAATCTATAATGATATTAGACTAGCTATATCCATAACATCCGACAATTCTGTCCACCCTGTGCACAAACTTGCATGGTATGACATTGATTAGAGGTTAGCAGAGTGGCCTAAGTACCATTTCAATGCATTTTCTAATATTTCATCATCATCTAAAGACTTGCTTGTATCAAACATGATAGGATCTTTTCTTATTTCCTTCCTCTCTTTTTTTGTATAATTAAATATGTTAGCATCAAACAATTTTAATACAAATGCTGAGCTGTAGAACTACCTGAATTGGGTAGCAACCATGTTCTTGAATTAGTTTGCTACTGAATTCCGTAATTCTTCAACTCAGCATTTGTATTAATCATGATATGAACAAAAAATCTCTTTGCTCCCACTAAACAATATTAAGTAAATTACTGACACAATATTCCACTACTGACAAAAAAGAAACAAAGGCCAAGTGGCCATTACAAAGATTACCTTGGATATGTGCACTCCAAGGTTACGGTGTACACCAGAACATTCAATACATACAAGAACTCCAATATTTAAGGATGCCCAATCAGGTTCAGGGGACCCACAATCAGCACATTTATCATTTCCACCTACTCTTCGCAGCATGTCAATCGGCTTCTCACTTTTCGAACCAGGTCGTTGATGTTGTGAAATTCTAGATGGACGCTCATGATGTGCTGAGGCAAGCCTCTCAGTTGTGTATTCCTCAACAGCTGTGTGATCAAAATCAGAACTTTCAAAAGAACTGCTATCACTGGCAGATCGATGATGACAACTTCCCATGGGACTAGCAGGCATACACTGAAATAAACACGGACTGCAGTCGTCACAAATGAATATGCGAATTAAAGTCCTAATCATAAATATGAGCTTGTGGATTTACCCTATCAGGAGTCTGAGAACTCAGTAACGAAGCAATAACCCCTGTTATCTTTTCAATCCAATCCATTTGATCCATGGCACTTTCAGCCTGCACTGACAAGCAAAAGAAAAGCAATGACCTCATGCAAAATACCTAGCTTAATGTCAAATATCACTGAAGCACCAGCAGTAGAGTGATCAAGTGAAATTCTAAGGGAGATTTGGGGTCAATATTTGACTTGGATATTTAGCAAATAAATCAATTATCAGAAATTCACTAGTGTAAGCTGGAGTAAGTCTACCTGCAAAGTATAATTCTTTGTTGGTGAAATAATTCTGAAGCAAAACCTCAGATCTGACTGGTCAGCATCAACTTTTATTGTTGATGTCAGCAGGTTGACAGTATGATGAGCAACAGATTTCTCATCATGCACACCACCATGATAATGAGAAGAAAGCCACCGACTCAGCAATCCAGAACCAAGTTCAGAACTATTCCTCTGACCAGCAAGTTGACTGCCAGACGCCTAAAGAATATAAACTCAGAAATAATATTGAAAAAGCAGGGGCTGACATCCGAATAGAACCCCTTTTCATCCAAACATATTTTCCAAGAAAATCACTTACAGATGGTTTACTGCTTTGTTTACGATAATAATACAACATTCCTCGGCTATCAAGAACAAAAAACCTTCTCTTCCAGTCACCTCTCAAATTTGAGGACCGCTTTGAAAGATAACCTTGTCGAATGGTTTGAACCTGTTATATTGATAAAGTTTAAATGGCATTAAAGGCACAAGTTAAGAGCAAACAGATGAAAGGACAACAAAAGAATATGCAAATATAGATGACAATCTAAAGGTCCTCAATAACTCGTATCATTTTGTTCACCTTTCCCTTTGCTGCAGATTGCATCACTGCCTCTATCATTTTGTGTGAACTTCTACCTATGGATTGTATACCATCTCCGTTAGGAGATCCATTAGAACCATTTGACGACCATCTGCTCTCTCGATCAATCTGCCTTTTGTACTCTTGCATTCTTTCATTAAGAGCTGCCTGCTCGTAGTTTGATCTTTCTCTAGATTGTTGCGCATAAGTCAGGACCTACAAAACAAAAGAATTTAACAATAGCATTAATATGTTTAGATTTACAGAATTCCCAGTTCAACTAAATAAATCTCATCCTAACTATAACACCCCCACATCGAAAGATATGGAAAAAATTTGTATGTGTATAAGAAATTAAGTTGCTACCAATAGTACCTTCAAGTCATCACCTTTTGGGTGAGCCTGTGGCGGGCTACTATGACCCAAGAAGATAGTATTGGGCGTTGATTTAAGGCCATATTTGGATGGATTTGATTCGATTCGGACTTGAAATTTGACCCAGATTTGTTCCGGACTCGAATTTGACCGTGTTGTTTCATACGATTATCGAGCCGACTCTCAAAAGCTCGGGTCAGACCCCGGAGATTTGTTCAATTCGAAAAATTACCGTTCAAAAGATATGGGAAAATTTTGTATGTGTAAAAGAAATTAAGAGAAAAAGCACTTTTACCCCATTGTGGTTGTGGTGTTTTAAATAATTAGTCGATGTGCTTTAAAATATTCATTAACCCAATGGGTAAAAAATACAATCGAGCCATTCCGATTTTTCGTGTAAGCGTTAACAAACTTGGGTTTCTTCGTGTCTTTTGAAAAAAAATAAAAAATTACGTGGTAATGACGTGGTAACAAATACATATCATGTTCCTGTCGCTCCTTTCTTTTATTTTTTAATGGATTTTCTTTATAATTTTTCTTCTCAAACAAAAAAAATTAAATAATAAAATCATTGGTAAAAAAAAATAATTAAATTAATAATAAAATTAAAATAAATATTTAATTCATTTTTTATAATTTTTCTTTTCCTTTTATCTTTTCCTTTCTTTTAATAATTTTTTTATTTTAAAAATTAATTCCAAATAATACAAATAATATATCAAAATTTTTGTATCAATGAGATCTATTACAACATTATATTAATTTTTACAAAAATAAAAAATAAAAATATTAATTACGTGGTGGATATAAAAAGGTACATAATTAACATAAAATAGAAAATTTAATACCAAAAATTAGTTAAACAAATGACATAAAAATTAAAATTAATTATACAATCAAAACCAATTATTTTTTTATAATTTTTCTTTTTCTTTATCTCTTTTCCTTTCTTTTAATTATTTTAATTCTAAATAATCAAAATATTCATCTCCTAGATTCAATCATCCCCATTTTAATTTACGGATCTCCTTCCTCGCTGAACAATTTCAAGATTTGAACTTCCCAATGGATATCATATCCAAATCCTCTCAATAAGAGGATTAGTAGCATCATCGTCCACTTTCTTTCAATAAATCACACCGGGACACTTTTCGAACGATTTAAATGGGAGAGTTTAATGTAACGTCACCGGCTTTGGAGAAGGGGTAGAGGAGATGTCCCACGTCAAAAGAGGCGGAGGCGGGAAAAATCTGTTTGTTGGTGATTTCTTACATTGATTTGGGTAAATCTGAATTTTTGATAGAAATTATTTGTTGGAGTTGAAATATTAGTGAATCGCTACTTCAAAATCATGTGATCCCCTTTCGTAAAACCAAAGCGAAAAAAAAGAAAAGTGCGGAAAATAAAAAAAGCGACCTTTTTATTTTATTTTTAAAATAAAGTGAGTATAAAAATATTATACATATTATAAATATTTAGGTAAAGAAAAGAAAGAAAATAAAACATAACCTCCTTATTATAAATATTATAATATTAATTTTATTAATATTATACTTTTATTTAGGTAATGAAAAGAAAGAAAATAAAACTTATTTTTATTTTAAAAAATTTATACATATTTTAAAACATAAAAGTATTATTATTATTAAAAGAAAGGAAAAGATAAAAGGAAAGAAAAGAATTATAAAAAATGAATTAAAATATTTATTTTAATTATTATTTTTACCACATAATTTTAATTTTTTTTAATTTTTTTTTGTTATGTTTCGTGTAATTTACCACGTATTTTATTTTATTTTTTCAAAAGATATATTCGTCATTCTGATGGACTTTGTATATTTTAAAACCACAATGGAGATTTTTATATTTGCTTAAAACATGACAACCACAATGGGGTAAAAGTGTTTTTCCCAAGAAATTTTCTACCAAAACTTCGACCTTTTGGGTGAGTGTGGTTTTTCTTTTTTTTTCTATTTCAGTTCATTATTTCTTTACTCTTTTCTTTGTTTCGTTAATTTTTGATCATTCAGATCTTTGGAGATTATATTTTCGTCGGTATTTAAACTCGAGGTTTTGTTCAGTATTTTGTCTCAGTTGATTTCGTATATCAGTTGTATATCTTTTGTATATCTATATCTGTACTGGACAATTGGCTCATACTGTGTTTTTCTTTCGGCAGGAGTGATTCAGGACTAGTGTGATGAGAGAGTTGTCTTTAACCATCTAGGTTGATTCAATTTTAAGTTTTGATTATTTTGACTCTGTTTGGAGAATTGTAAGTTGTAATTAGTACTTCATTGATAGATATCATTATTAAATATTTTGAAGTCATTAGTGCTATGTAAATTATTTTGAGGAGCGGGGTGTTACACTAAATATTCTGCTTCATCCTACAAACAATTTTTTTTAACAGCCTAATCAACTTATGACAAAACATGTACCTTATTTACATTTTTACCATCTATAAGCATTACATACAATCATAGGAGGCAACAAAGAAACTCCACTCACGGAAGCGTAATTTAAGTGATTTAGGCTACGCTATATCCTTCGAGTAGTTTTAGAGGTCACAAATAGGGGTCCCTATTTAAGGTGACATTATTACATTGGCAAACACATCTTACTGGACCCACATGCGATAATGTGAATCATTTAGCAATCAATGTAATAATGATACCTCAATTAGGGATCCCATCTGGGAGCCCTAACATTACCTTCTACCTCCATCATGTGTCATAGTAACTGTAAAGAAGACGTGTGACAACAAAAATAAAAAGTCTGTGCATTAGTCCATTTGAACAACACTAAGACAATAGGCGTCCCTAAACTAGGCACTTTCCGACCAACTGCCCAAACTCCAAATGTATGCAACCAAGCCAAACACCTAATTTCAATGTCATATTCATGGTCCTGGATGACATCATATGTGATCCAAATATACTAATCTATACATTAAATTTAAAGCACAACCATACTGTGACAAACCTGATTGATATATGGCTCCATCTGATGCAACAGTTCATACCCCTACATGAAGTAAAAATTTAGGAAGCTTATAGAACAAAGCACAAAAATGAATTAAGTTTCTTCATATGACATACCTGTTTGAAATAACGAAGATGAGCGTCCATCGTACCACTAACTGCTTCCAAGAATTCAAACCTCTTTTTCGCTTCAACATTAGAAACAGCAGTAACCTGGAGAAGAATTGAAAGTAACCAACTCAATTTTCTAGCATAGCACGAAAGCTACCATCTTGGGACCAATGGTTTTGGTCAATTTGTGAAGAGAAATTTACCCACCAGATTGAAGCGAGCTTGCTCAAAAGTAGATCTTGCATTATGAAGCTCCTGGATATAAACTAATATATATTAGAAAGTACAAGAATGAAAAAAGTACACAATCGCTTTAAATTATTTTTTTTGTACTCAAGGGAGGGAGAAATGGCAGACACCTTGAGTAACTTCAAGGTCGCTAGTTCCCATCCCTATACTTGGGGGCCAAACTTATCAACAGAAAAATATTTTAAAAAATTCGATTTATAACACAATATAATAAATCAGCTTAATCACTCTGGTTTGGTATTGGGGAATACCTCCTCTAAAACAGTAGCTATTTCACCCTTTGTGCCTTTCCTCAGTGATAAAAACTTTTCACGAGCCTGCAGCATAAAATATAAACCAACAACAAATATACAAGATGATTAACCTCATCAAATTATCTATAGAAACTGCTAAAAGACACCACTATCGAGTATCGGATCACGAAACACAGGTCACCTTGCAACTGTGCTACATAAAGTTAGATGTTTTTTTTTCTTTATCATTGACACAGAGGATGCAAACAAGCACAAGTGACTTTTCAAATTCTTTTTAGTGAATCAGAAATCTGCACTGCACTGTTGTTACATGGTTAAAATTCCACCCACCCATAAATCCGAGACTGTTGTCTATGTAGGTACTACAGTGCAAAAGGAACTCTTAGAGATATTTGGAGAGGTCTGTATCAAACAAATAAGACACTTAGTTGAGGGTGACACTTCTGATGACAAAAGTAGAATTTTATCAATTGAGAAAGTCAGGTCCTCCTAATGTTTATACTCGATAAGTTACATACTGATGATAGCTGCTAATACCATTTAACAGGTTAGTTTTCGTGTGCGCTTGACTAAATAAAGATTTGATTCGGTTCATTTATGTACCTCTTTTGATAAGCTTATCTGGTTCCTTAATAATGAGACACATGCTCATTTATTCATGCATTGTTCTGTTACTTGGGGATTGTAGAGCTCTCTTTGGAGTGCTAGGAGAGGAGTGGGTGTGTCCTGCTACGATGAAAGATATGTTATTAATTTGTTTTAGAATATTTAAAAGTAAGAAGGATGCCAAAATTTTATGAAAGTGTGTCGTGGGGAATTTAGAATGAGCACAATCCCATTTATGTAGCGATTGGAGGGCTGCACTTTTTTAAGTGTTTTATTTTTTTTGATCTTTTAGTCTGCTAAGGGTGGACTACTTGTCCACCCATTTATTGTATCATTTCTTCCCTATTAATAAAATTTCTACTTTTATCAAAAAAACATATTATGATGGTAAAAGAGACTGCAACTTTAAAATTGTTATTTTGCTAGGGGAACTCCAAGCTCACATCCACCGAGTCCTGACAAGTTTTCTGCTTAATTTGAGTTTGCTTGAAGACTATATATATTCAACGCTTAAAGAACCTATCTTTTCTTCTTAAAATCTGCACCAATATCTAGTTAATGTCGCTACAAAACTTCGCAAGAGTCGGAGCTCTCCGCCATAAAGAAAATTGGCTTTAAAAAATTGGATTGCTATCCAGAGAAGAAATCCCTTCAAAGAACAACATACTCGGGTTTCACTTATAAAATACATATATATATATATATATATATATATATAGGGAACTGATATTTAGACAGAGTTAATTGATATTTTCGAAGGAGGTCCCCGCCTTTTAAGTAAAAATAAAATAATGCCAAATTTGCCGCAATTCAATACATACCCAATTGCCCTCTTTCTTCCTCTCCCTTCTGCAATTTATTTTCTCTCTACCCTCCATCATCATCTCTCAATTCTGCACTCCAACTACTAAAATCACCAAGACCTATTACTAACTCTATTCTTTGTTAAACACTTCTTGAGAGAGTTCATTGAATCTATTTTAATTTCAAGGCCTTCCTACTGGGTTTCAGTTTCACATCTCCTAAAAGTTGAGCTTGTAGTTTCTCTAGTCCAAAACTTACCTTAAAATTTCTGAATTAGTGTTATTAGAGTTTTACTTTAGGTTGTCAGCAGACCATTTTATTTTTAATGAACTCAATTGCAACTTTGAGTTCTGTGTATGTACATCAAAGTTCATAACAAATCAATTCAACCCACACGAGGAAATCGGAATTTCGGTTGCACAAATTTTTTGGACACGGGATCAACGCATCAATAAGTTGATGACAAGGGAGAATGATTGTCAAAACCCGGACCGGCAATTAAACCGGTTAAAACTGGAACCGGTCGGCTCTCGGGTACGATTTGAACCAATTAACCAATTTTGATTAAAACTCGGTAGAACCGGTTAACCAACTATCGAACCAGTGGTTCAACCGGTAAAACCTGTGTAGTTGACCTAATGAACCGATTTTAATTATTGTTTAATATTTTTTTTGTACCAAAAGTTTTTTAATATTAAAATTAATCACTTTTAGTAATATTGTAACTTATCAACTTTATTATGTTTTAGTTCATAAAAAACGAAATTTTATTAATTACTGATAATACATTTTTTATATATTAATCACATCACTGAGTCAATAACAGTTAGACCATTATCCATCCACCCGGTACCTTTTTCGGTTCAATAACTGGTCTAGGTCTGAAAACCTTGCATGGGAGCTCAAAATAGATTGGCGACTTCAATGGTAGAGTTTCTGTCTGGATCTATAACTTCACAATGCCATTATCGGTCCACCAGTTGTGATTATCGGTCCACCAAATTAGTTTTTCAATGTTGCTTTCTTCCAGGCAATCTTCTTAGAGTGTATTGTGTGGTTCGATTACAAAGTTTGATTGTATGTTCCTTTGTTCAATATTGTTTTCCATATCTTATACATTGAAAGTGGCACTTGGTGAAGTCAAGAGAGAGCGAGTTGCGACAGAAGAGAGAGGATACTTGGGTATTGTTTCAAGTAGGGGTTAATTAGACCTAATAGTTGAGTTTAATTTTAAAATGGGGACCACTTGCAGAAGTATCATATAACCCTGCGGAAATATCACTTCCCTACATATATATATATTAGACTTTGAGTTTCTTTGTGTAATCCCCCAATTACCCACATCAGGAGAGAGAGAGATGAAATAAATACTTGGAACCATTAGTGAGTTTTCACTGTGTTTACAAAATGAGAATGAAATAGTAATATATCAATTGAAGCACAAACAAAACTTAAGCATAATAATTAACTGAGTTTTTATGTTATTTACATGCTGAAGCATAGTTTTGAGGTTTATTCTGATGCAGTCCATTAATGGTTCTAGGAAAAACAAGCTTAAAGACGGCGGGAGATTCGAGGATTTGGTCATTTTCCTAATGGGATCTGCCTGGGACCTTGAATACTCAATTTATATATCCAGTAGCCACTAGTCATATTATAGTTGCTCAGAAGTTAGTTGACTGCTACTTCAAATTTATAAAAAAAGTTCATACATGTTTTAGTATTTTAGATTCAAGGATAATTAGGGAATATTGTATCCGGTTAATGAATTTGGTGTTAGTTTACACTTAATGGTTCTTGCACTAGTAAATGAATTTGTTTGAAGGTTCAGGTATTGATGCATGAAGTCCATCTAGAACTTTCTTTTGAGTCCTATAAATACCATGTATTTGAGCCATTTAAGGGCAGAGAGTTAAGTAACATAAAATCCTATTAGAATATTCAACATGGGAAGCATCTTCTCTTCATTATGAGGCCTCAGATACCTAGGTATGAGGTAAAAGGTATCCATTTTTTTTCCTTTCTCTTTCTTTTATTTGCTTCTCTTATAAGTTTTTCCCTAGATCTTTCACAAAGCTACACCTAGGCACTGAGTTTAAAGATCTGCATCATAATTGCTATCAAGGCTTAACGTTTCGTCAATATGTTCTCACATAGCAAAATATCCTACACAACTAAATTAACGGATCGACAATGAGATTGTTTACTTCTTACTTCTTTTTTTGATAAAAGAAGAACATTTTATTGATTAGAAGAGAAAATTACGGTGCATGACGAGTACAAGAAGTCCTTCCAAAAGAAACTAAAGAAAACAAAATGAGATAAACTTAATATTAATGAAGCACCGCCCCTCCAATCTCTTTAAATATTGGATAAAGAAATTTCTCCAAAAGATCCCATTGTATGAGCCCAAAGCGAAACAAAGAAAGATATTTTATCCCAAAGGGACTCAATATTTGTAGTCCGATTGCAAAAAATTCTAACATTCCTCTCAATCCAAATTTCCCACATAATAGCAAAAAAAGCACATCTCCACATAATCCTCCTATCATTCGTAAAACCAAAACCCATAAATTTGCATAGTAAAAAATCTTCCACCAAAGAGGGACATACCCAACTTTCACCCATCATACTAAACAAACAACACCACAACCGCCAAGCCATCAAACAATGAAGAAATAAATGAAAATAAGACTCAATATCCTTCAAACACATTACACACACCTCTGGAGATAAAGATTTGTAAAGATTTGTAAGGTCTACGCCTTTGACGTACATCATTAGTACTAAGCCGACCAAGAGTTAAGAACTACATAAAAACTTTAATTTCTAAGGAGCCTTTTGCTTTCCAAATATAAGAGGCTAGAGGATGAACTGAACAATAACCCAATAAGTAAGTGAAAAAAGAAAGACCCGAGAATATTCCCGAAGAATCAAAACATCAAACATGCCTATCCAAGGACTGAGAAAAAGAAAGTTGAATTAAGAAGAAGAAATAAAGAGAATTTCCCTGTCTCCCTATCAATCAAATTACAGAAAAAATGAAGATCCAAGAAATTGAATCTACATCCCAAAGTATAGAAATAAAAAATAGAATTATGCTCAGACGAGAGGTAAAAATGACAAGTAAAAGCTAATGAAAGAGGAACATCTCCTATCCAAATATCCTCCCAAAATCGAATATTTATGTCATTACCAACTTGGAGACGAACAAGAGAATGAAAGGAAGTGTAACCTTTGGAGATAAATTTCCAAAGACTAGAATAAGTAACACAAGAAGTACAAGGATTTGCATCCAACCCATTCTGTTGAATTCTATACTTGTTTCTAATCATCTAATGCCAAAGAGAGTCAGGTTCCAAAAAGAAGCGCCATATCCATTTGCCTACTAGAGACCGGTTCTTAGACACAAGGTTTCCGAGACTAAACCCCCTTTCCTCTCTAGGACACGGAATCCCAATCAACTAAATGGCCCTTCCTATCCTTACTATCCCCAACCCATAAAAACTTGCATATAATTCAAGAGATTTGGCTACCCCTACCGCCGCCTTAAATGACAAGAGATAAATAAAGAGAAATACTACCTAAACAAACCTTAATAAGAATAACCTCTCACCCCACCTTTCCAACAATGAATCCTCCTACCCACTCGCTCTACTACCGGATCCCAAAAAAACAAAGATCTCAGATTTCCACCTAAAGGAACCCCTAAATAAGTCATAGCTAAAGACTCAATTTCACACCCAACTAGTGAAGCATAAGAAACAAGTACATCCTCCTCCATATTAATACTAGTAAGACTACACTTTGAAAGATTAATTTTCATACTCGATACAAACTCAAAAATCTGAAGCGACAAGACACTCATAAAACCTGCAACACCTTCAACGAGAAAAAGAATAGCATCATACGCAAACTGTTGATGATAAACTCTAACTTCATCTTGACCAACTACATAACCATTAACAAGACCGTCCATATCGCTTTTTTGAATCATCCTACTCAAAACACCCCCCACAAGAGTAAAGAGAAACAGAGAAAGCAAATATCCTTGTCAAAGACCTCTAGATACCTTGAACCAAGATAGACTCTCCATTAACAATCAGAAAGACGATGAAGAAAAAAAACACCCTTAACCCACATTCTGCATTTTATCCCAAAACCTTTCCTAGCTAAGACTTTATCTAGAAAGTTCCAACTATCACTATCATAGACTTTCTCAAAATCCAACTTTAAAATCAAGGCCTTACACCCTTTTCGTCTCGCATCTTCCACCACCTCATTAGCAACTAATGCCGCATCTAAAATTTGTCAATCACCAACAAAAGCACTCTAGTAAAAGAAATAGTACCACCTAAGACATCTTCAATACGCTTAGAAAGCACCTTAGTGAGAATCTAATACACACTAGTCACTAAGCTTATAGGCCTATAATCTCTAACCCAGATGGATCTATCCTTCTGAGGAACTAAAGTAATAAGGGAAGAGTTAATGCTCTTACACAAATCCAATAGCATGAAACTCTTGGAAGAAACTCAAAAGATCCTTGATAGTACTCTAACTCTATTGGAAAAAAGCTAAGGAAAATCCATCCGGACCTTGTGCTTTGTCACTCTCCATCCCAAAAACGGCTTATCCAATTTCCTCCTCGATAGGCCTCTCTAACCACAAGCTCTTATCCCCCTCAATAGGATCCCACTATCCAACTATCCTCCTTATACAAAGCCTTAAAAAATTAGTTATATCATCAGCTATCAAGCCATTAGACTTATGAACCTCCCAAGACTCCAATTCAATTTCTTTTGACAAAAATTCGCTTGCACCTTCCACTAGCAACTTTATAAAAAAACTTTGAATTACAATCCCCTGTTCAACCCACTTGCTTTATCTTATGTCTCCAACAAACTTCTTCCTTCAAAACTAATTCCTCAAACTCCTCCTTCAGCACTACCCTCCTACTAACCAAATCTCCACATAAAAGACCATCTTTTTCTAACTTGTCAATGTCTCACACCCCCCCACCCCCCACCCCCACCCCCATTAGCGTAGTTTTCCTCGACCGTAAGTCTCCAAAAAACTCCTTATTCCACTCATTCAACCCAACTCTGATGACTCTCAACTTCTTCATAAATACAAATCCATACCAATCCTTGAAATGGCACTCTTCCCACCATTCCTTAATCAGCCCTTCAAAATTAATCAAGTGTGAGAAAGCACATTCTTAAAGCGAAAAGGAGTAGGCACCCACCCGATTGGATTAGATTCAAGAACCGCTGGAAAATAATATGAAGCCATCCTCAGAAGCACCTCCTAAACCTGATTAATAAATTCATCTTCCCAATTACTGTTAAACAAAAACCTATCAATGCGTACAGCTACTCGCTGCCCCACAGATCTAGACCCAAGTAAATTGAGCATTAAAGAGCACAACATCCCCCAAACCACAATTATAAAAGTATTGAACCCCCTCACACTAGTAGTGACCGTAGAACCTCCCAACTCCTGTGATATACGAATGACATTAAAATCCCAACCTAAGCACCACCTCAGACTACAAAGACCTGTGACAAATCCACCCAAAAGGTTAAACGCTCACTAGGTTTATCAGGACCATAAACTGAAGTGAACTACCACACACCATGACCACGAATGTCTAACTGGACAGATTAAGTGTAAGAGTGTAAAATTAGACCTTCGAAGCAACCTTAACATCCCAAGAAGATAATAACACCACTCGAAGCTCCAACATAAGAAAGAAAACGCTCAGTCTTATGTCTAGACTCCCAAATCCTCCTAACAACACACCTATCAACTACCTCCAACTTGTATTCCTAAATGAAGAGGATTGCCTTACAAATAACTTCCCCGGATAGTCCCTCTTGTGCCAATTCTTAAACCCCTAACATTCCAAGTTAAAACCTTCATTTAAAATTTTTTTTTAAAAACCCTTCTTTGTCCCTTACCCCTCTCATAACTATCCTCATAGTAACCGATGTTTGGAGCCGCCTCATCTCCAAAAAAGCATTCTTTCGTTTTTTCTTACTTAGAGAAGGAGACACCTCAGCCCTCATCTCCTTGCACTTAAACTGACCAGCCTAAAACCCAATTTTTCTAACACGTCCCAAGGATCCCAATCGTCCTTCACCACCCCTAGGGGCTTCAGGAACAACACTTCCTTATGGAAACCTGACTACCTTTGGCTTGGCAAACACCTGAATAGCCACAATGTATTTCCTCCATTAGACTAGGTAAAATATCCCTCCCATCCCTCTAGGCTTCCTTATCCAATCCTGACAAAATATCAATCAAATCAACATAATTCTTAAATAGAGAAACTCATTAATATCATTTACAGGAGAAGTTTGTAAAGATTGAGAATGGTCAAAAGAGACCAAAGGAGGAGCAAGAATATCCTCTGAATTATGGTAATTAGAAGAGTTATCCACAATCTAGGTTATCTCTCCTTGTGATTGGCTTGAGCTAATAGGCCTCATCAGATCTTTAACCTCTTGTAGTGGTGATATATGCACAATATCCTCCCTCCTAGTCACGCCACCATAAAATTAACATCATTTTGCTTAAATAAATTAGTTTCAGATAGAGCAATGTTCTTATCAATAGACTGATATGCATTCACCTCCCTAATTTGTTCAATTAACTACAATGTCCCCCTTCCTCATCACTAGGCCAACAAGATACCTCATCAAAAAATTTAGCCCACTCCTCCAACGGCCTATCCTCCACTCCTTCTAAAGCCTTTCCAATAGCAGAGGAGGTTTCTTTGACTGATTCATAAACTTTGGAAAGGAGAATCTCAAAGCTCGGGTATTGAGACTCGAATACAAAGTTGATTTGCAAAAGTTCTGGAATTGTTCTATTGCCCCAAATAAGATAAAAAGTAATCCTCCAAATCAAACTCAGGAGAGCTTCGAGTTTCAATCAGAAAAAGATGGAGAAAATCAAAGATGCCCATGAAGTGAGTATTTATGAAGAAGCCAAGTTTGAAAAAGGTCAGGATGTAATTCATGCTTCTGCGAGTATGCGTCTAAAATAGCAGAGGATGTTGTTGGTCTCAAAGTTAGCATAGCATATCTTTAGAGGTAACTGATTTGCTGTCAAGTCCTCTGCTGAGACAGAAAATGAGTTCAATACTTCTCTCATGCATAGATTCCAGCAAGAACAAGAGTGTTTATTATGCTGTCAACTACCTAATAGCCTTCAGACTTCTAGATATGCAGTCTATTCATGAGCTAACAAAAACAACCAACTTCAGACATTGGTCGAGGGTAGAACATTGGTTATGTGCCTAAGAATCCTAGGTGTGAGGCCTAGTTTGTCCTTTTCTCTTTTTTTTTTATATTTGTTCCTATTCTAAGTTTTTCCCCAAATCTGTTACAAAGCTGTCTACTTTGGCCGTTAGGCACTGAGTTGAAAGAACCTGAAACATATTCCTTGAAGTTCTCCTATTCATTTAGAACTGAAGCATTGGGAACCTGTCAGCACGATCTACTTCGAATATCAATTAAACTGTGCAGTCCAAAAAGTTTAAATATAATTATTTAATAGTCTTCATATTTTATGTTTATGGGATTTTATTACTTTCAGTTTAGGAAATCATAATTTTTGAATATTTTTAGTTTTATTTTAATTTTTGAATATTTTTAGGAAGAGCTTAATTACTGAAGGGACTTTGAATATTATGATATACACTTCGTGGTTTCGAGTGATTTATTCTCCATGTATCAAGTTCTTGGCTTGGACGAGTTGATTTTCATCCTTTTTTACCATTCAACACTAATATTTAGGGCAATTGTCAACATTAGAAATCTAATGGTATTGGATTCTTTGGAAATTCTTCACTGCATGGAATTGAGAATATGCCATATGGTGTGAATCCCCAGGACATGTTTATATAAAAATATATTTTATAAAGAGGAATTAACAACCAAATACACAGAATCACAGAAATTTCTTGCCTATGTTTTCTCTTACTTTCCTATTTTTCTTTTTGGAAAAAAAACAGGGAACCAACAAAACTAGATCTCCCCCCGAGGGGTGTGCAACTGAATATATTTACTGATAAGTGACCTACAAATGAATATTAGCTTAAATATTGCTCGTAAGTTGTTTATTGATAAGTGACCTAAAATATATTAGCTTAAATATTGCTTCTTCAGTTGTGTGAGACAAATAAATAGATATTGGCGGGCGGTGCTTCACTAGCACCCGAAATCGCTTTCTTTGCTTCTTTTTGCTTTCTTTTTGTTTTCTTTTGGAAGGACTTCTTGTCCTCCCCGTCATAATATTTCTTATTTCTTCATTAATACAATCTTCTTCTTTTATCTAAATAAATAAATAAGTAGTGTATAAATACTGATTTTTTAAAACTGATAGAAAGTTGAAGAAACATGTTCCAACTAATTTGATATGCAGACATTCAAATAATTAGATTGTAACTTTTTACTGGGTTTATTATGGTATGATACCAAATAATTTATTAAAATGTGCATAGCTTGCTAGAAGAAAACAATACTCACATCCAACTGTCACCATTTACAACTACAATCAAGTTTTTGATGTCTGCATTCAGTTGACTTAGTACCTAAACCTGTTCAATGTCAATCTATTTCTGAATGCAACCAAATGCAATTAATGAGAATGTTTCTACCTAACATGACATTCGGCACAAGGCAAACGCTCTCTTTTTGTGTTTATAAACTTTGCTGAAAGACTACTGCCACACTGAAAACAACAGATATTTGTATAGATCTAATACATACTTAAACTTAACAATTATTATATATTGCATTGAGATAATGGTAAATATTTTTTAGGGCAAATTGAGGTGATTAATTACCATCTTCGATAGAGTTTCATTACATAAATTAGCAACAACACTAGCAAAAGTTAATTATCTGCATGCAAGACTCACCTGGTCATAGAGAAGGCTAGCCTTGTCAAAACGCTTCCGTGCTTCCTGTATTAAGACAAGACAATTATAGAAGCCTAGGAATAAAATAACAAGATTTGGCCATCAACTAAATGATCTTATAAGATAGGTAATGGCACAATGAACCACAGTCCAGCAGTAGGTAAACATGACTATAACCAAGACACATTGGACATTGAAACAAACCCCCTTATCACTTGAAACTAAAGTAACTATTTATCAAGCATGGCAGAAATTTAAAGGCATACATATGATGTATGCTCGTAGGAGAGAGACAGGGAGGGAGCAAGGCCGTCCCTGAACACGGGTGTAAGGGTCGACCTGGGCCTCTGATCAAGGGGACCAATTTATATATATATATATATGTGTGTGTGTGTGTGTGTGTGTGCGTGTATGACTTTGCCAAGAGAAATAAAGTTAGCCATTGAAATTTTCTAGAGTTTGTAAAAGCTTTGAATTATTTTCCTAATGTTTAAATTGCTCACAGGGTATTATTAACTATTCCTGTAACAGTGGCATTTGCTTAAATAAAATTTTCAAAGTTGAAATTGTTAAAAAATTAATTGTGATCGACTATAACACAACAAATGTTAGATGGGTTCGCAACATGTGCATTGAAAAGGATATGCTGGACAAACTTGATTTTGAACATTTGATTGAAGATTTTGCCTCTAGGAATACTAGAATAAGTATCTTTCAATGAATGTATTCTCATATATTTTGTTGTAGTCGAACTTCTCATATATTTTGTTGTAATCGAACTTTTCATATATTTTTGTTGTAATCGAACTATTATGTTTTAAGCTCTGAAAAGACACTTTTTTGGATGCAACTTATATTTTTATTTACTTATTTTTACCTTTTTTTGTGAAGACAATATTTCAAAAAGGACATTGTTTTCATTTTTCTCCCTAGGCCACCAAAATCTCAGGAACGGCCCTAGGAGGGAGGGAGAGCAGTTCAGTTGTAAGAAAAAACACATTTGAAACTATGCATTTACCTAGTTGCCACCATTTCCAACTCCCTAGGAGTGCAACCTGTAACGCCACTAAGGGTTCTATTTATAATTGAAAAACACACAATTATTGTTAATGCTATTAAAAGAGGTATGTCAAAATTTTATTTAAAAAATATATTCAAAAGCAATCGGAATTATGAAATTACAGCATCAGTCAACTAAATGCCTTCTACTTTATTCATTATTATATTCATCAAAACAAAAGAAACTAATAGATTTTGCATCTGTTTCAAAGATAACAAGAGACTGGCAAACATATCACATCTCATCAATACATAGATTAAACAGACAGGCAACAGACAAATGCAGTTACAATGAAACTGCAACCACACCAGCAAAATACTAGGATTTTATAATGTGCGAAGTTTACTGCTATTTTATACGGCAGGGATCTCCTGTTATTCATTTCCAAATGATTGAGCATACACCATAAATAAAATGAACCATAGATAAATTGAACCATAACCTATTGGTTTGAGGTACCTTAACATCATGCAAATCTATATTGACAAATTGTAGTAGCCGGTCATTCAGCATGTGCTCAACCTGAATAAACAATGGAAAATGTCAAAAAAGAACCAGCTAACCA
Organism: Panax ginseng; assembly: GCA_020205605.1. Taxonomy (NCBI): domain Eukaryota; kingdom Viridiplantae; phylum Streptophyta; class Magnoliopsida; order Apiales; family Araliaceae; genus Panax; species Panax ginseng. Next base: position 689,235 of record CM035149.1, on the reverse strand, counting down.
AATGAATATGAGAAAAAAAGGAAGAAGATAGAGTAGTCTCAGAAAACTAAAATGTATGATAACATGGATGTCAGTATTAGTGCAATATGTTCGGCTTGTGACGATGATATTAATTATCTTAAAATAAATATTTATGTGTATGTGTGTGTGTGTGTATATATATATATATATAGGAGAATAGCAGTATATATGTACATACATATAAAAAATCCTATAAAGGAGACAGCAAGAGAGAGAGAGAGAAAGTGGGGGAAGGGGTAGGAAGGGGGGAAAGGAGTCTATGAGACTTGCAAAAAAAAGAGTGACAAATATTTTAGGAATGCATTGAATTAGAATGTCATGGAAGGTAGAATAAAATTTTCAGATACATTTACACTATATTTATCCAAGATAGAATAAGGAACTGAAGATTCTGCATTAGTTATATGAAAATCAAATTTTGAGGCCTTTATATATAGGGGGAAGAATAAGACCTGAAACAAAAACTGACCTGTGATCGAAGAACTTCCTTGTATGTCCCAATTTCCCTCAGCGCAATAGTGAATTTTGTCATAACAGGACCTAAAATTCAATAGCAGAACTTCCACTAATCATATCAGTTATTTTCTTCTTTTTACTTTTTTTTTTTTTTTTTTTGGGGTTGGGGTGGGGGGGGTGGGGTGGGGGTGGAGTAATCGGGAAAGGGGCTAACTGATAAAAAATATGTATGAATATCACCAGTCAGTATAGGTGCTAACCCATATCATCAAATTCATATTATAGAGGTGAAGAAATAAAAGAGAAACAAGCATACAGGAGTCAGTTACTCAATCCATTTATCACAATCACTGAAGTTTTGTGTACAGCAGCCAACTATAGAAATGAATAAGATTTAGAGACTTGGAAAGTAGCTCGAGCTTTCTAGAATTTTAGTACATGGGTAGCAGTTACCACATCGTTGCAACATATCTTAGGATAAGAATTCTATAAATAAATAGATGGCATATATGAGACGTGTGAGATGAATGATATAACTTGAATATGAAATGAATTGAATATTAGCTTGGTCATTCTCTCTATCATCTATATAAAAATCCATCTATCTTGCTCTCCAACTTTCTCCTCAATTCTCATTCCAAAGACCTCCATTACTCGGTTGTATTCATCAGTGTTACACAAAATTGCTACAATAGCTAAAAATCCCCGCCTAAGCCCCCTCTTGACCCCCCTCCCCCCTTGGCGCCTCACCTATGCCCAAGGCGGGATTTAGGCGGAGAAGTTTTTTTTATTTTAATAACTACCCATACCAGATCTTGATATATTTATTTTTCTAATAATTTACCATATTCATAATACAGGTTGTAGCATATCAAATCACAACAAGAAGTGAACAATATAAAGCCAAAATGGATAAGTTTATTATAATTCTAATTTTTTGAACTTGTACCAACTTCAAATTATATAAATGATGATACATTTGTAATATTTAGTTTAATTCAATATAATTCTTAAATTTATGTTTAGTTTCTTAAGTTTTAATATTGAATTAAATTCTTGAAATTTTAAATTTTATTATTTAATAGCAATCTTGTTTATAAATAAAACTAATACGTTAAAAATATGTTTGAACTTTGTCATTAGCAATATGGATGTGTTTGAATTTTGTCATTAGCAATATGGATATGTGTTTGAACTTTAAGCAAACGCCTTTATTATATTTATTATAGATTGTATTGCTTTATATTATTGTTTTGTTTGGATAAATGTAAGATAAAATATTAAAATTGACTTAAAATAAAAAATTCCGCCTAGGCCCCCCGGCCGCCCGCCTTTTAGAACATTGCTTTGATTCTATTTTTGCATCTTGCACCAGTGCTCACTTGTTAGTTGCTAATTTGGTTTGAAATAGTCAAACTAACCTAGGGTTAGACTTGACATATTGCAATAGAAATCAGTAAAACTGTACTGTTGACATAACATATCACTAGGAAAATATATGCCAAAATGAAGTTCCAAGGAGACTGTTTATGGAGGGAAAATTAAAATATTTCCAAGTTTACATTCTAAAACACTAGACCAATATGATTAGTAATTGTTGTGATCCATGAATTACTGCATGAGATGCAGTTCCAGTATCATCAAGACTCCAAGACAAAATCAAAATCTGAAGTGTGACTTGATTCTGTAGACTTCTGAGAACTACCACAAATTAATGTCATTTGCATAACAAATGAAGATTTACCATTGGGCAGATCATCACTTATTATGTACTGCCCCAACATATCTAACAAATTATGACAAATAACACATTTCCATTAAACTAACTCTTTAAATTGAATATTAAGTTCACATATACAAGATTACTCGTTACGAAATACGGACCCTAGACGTGCAATTACTATTTTCAGTTCCACATATATTCAATTTCAAGCATAGTTTAATCTCTGAAAGACGTGTATAATAAATGTCGTAGTGTACAAGATGCCAATTCTGTTAAACCAACCATGATCCTTTTATACAGAGATAAATATTTACATATTCATTGCTGTGTGCAGAAGTTTATCGCGTGTATGGAGTAATTTTTGTATACCAGATTACTACAGTGGAGAAATCAATAAGAATATTGAACCGACAAACTCTTCAATAACATAAATCAGAACTAGATGGATGTTATATAAATATATACATATATATCACCAATATGTGTGATAAAGTCGCAATACTTCAACATACCTCCAAAAGCAACACTAATGGGATCATTATGCCCTCCACCAAAAGTTTCTAGGGCACTGGCAAAAGCAATGTCCCCATCATATCCCTCCCCAAGCCCTTCACTGCATATTAAAGACATACAGAAGTGGAGGTGGGGGAACCATTAACAAACAGAAGGTCCATTAAAATGCAGAACTCACTTTCATACAACACAAGCACTCATACAAATATAAATAACCAATATAATTGTCACAAAAAACAATGAGTTTTCAATATTTATACTTTCTTAGAATGTCAGATGAGCTAAGGTTCTTAATAGTGAAATATCAAGGAACGATTATCATCATTATATCTTGTGCTCAAAATTCAACATGGACGCAGTACAGATTTCAAGCTAAGGGTGGAGCTTCAGGAATGACATACACATTGCAGTTTTTAATATTTGAATTTCTAATTTGGTTACTATATCCATTTATTTTCACAAGGTACAGTATCTTTAAGATAGAAATTTGTGTTCAAAACTTCAAAAACAACTAGGCTATAAAGTTGAGATCAATTGAAAGGAAAGTGAGAACAAGTTATAGTACGTATCAGCACAAAAATTAAAAAATTCACCACTGCTATGATGAGTTAAGGTGGTGACTAACTTGATCCAGAAAGGAATTATCAATGTCAACAAATAACAAATATCTAATACAGTAATACTGCTACGAATGGAATTAAGATTTCAAAACAACCCTTTCAACATAAACTAGGGATTCACAACAAATTTCTAGGAAAAAAACACCTAACAAGAGTTGAAATCATTGAGGACGAATAAGTTTCAGAAATGTAAAGCAGGGAAAAATTTAACATGTATAACTCACGTGTATTTTCGACATCCTTTGTAAAACCTTAAACTTCTCTCTCTCAAGGATTCAGCACTTTCCTCGAAGCACTGTATCTGTTTCACAAGCACAGCAGTAGATGTCAGCACTCCTTGGAAACTCAACATGTATCAATAAATTATCCAATAACGTCATAAAAGAGAAGTGTTCAAGTTCTCATAATATATAAGGCACCTAAGCAAAAAGAACAGGTACCTGAGACGTTAATTCACAATAAATTATTCAATACGGTGATTAAAAAAATCAAAATCTCAATACAAAAAAGGCACCTGTGCAGGAAAAAAAAATAAAGACATTAGACATCAAGGCTATGTTGTGCTTGTTTGCAAGGATTAAGGAGAGGATAGGACTATTTAATCCTTTAAAATTTTAATCCCGTGTTTGTTTCTAAATTTGTACTATGGACCATTAATACCCAAAAATGGGGGACAATTTAATCCCCTACCCCCGTACCTCCCCTTAGGTGACAAATAGTACATCACATACAAAAATGACCTAAGCATTAAAAATTTAGGATAAAATTATCCTTATTTAGGCATTCCACATATAATCGCCCTCTAAACAAACACTTGACAATTTTTTAAGAGGATAAATTTGAGATAGTATTACTAATCCAAGGACTATGCTCTATGGGATTGTAATCCCTTTAAAATAATACATGCAAACAAACACAGCCCAATTTCTAAGTCTACTATAAGCTTATTGCATAGTTAATTCGAAATGGTAAAATGTCAGCAGTTCAGTACAATAATGATCTAGCAGTAGGAAGAACCATGATCTTGACATAGTATCCAGCCATTCTAAATACTCTCTCATTATTCACCATTTCAACAAGGATCATATTTGGAAAAAGGAATATGGTTTTCTGGCATAATTAAAGAAATAAGGAACATTGTGAAATATAGGAAAGCTCGGAGAAAGGAGAGTACAAGGTTGACAACAAAACAAAATCTACCTTTTCTCGGAAAAAAAAAACAAAACAAGACGAAACAAAACAAGAGAAGACAAGAAATTAGATCATGCAAATATTTCCATGTTCGAGAGTATTTATTAGTACTACTCTGGAGCAAGTTGTAACTCCGAGATTAAAAAAAAATATTCTTTTAATCTAGAATTTTCAAATAAATTTAAACCACCTAACAAGATCTACTTAAATTTCAAAATTAACTAATTGTATAGGAAAAGAGGCTCATAAACTCCAAGGTTTGGAATTCCATACTTTCCTACCAGAGTTGAAAAGGTAGAGTAAATGCCTAAGAAGTAAGACAGACTGAGACACACAGTTACACAAAATTGCAAGTACATGATTGAGAATAGGGAGAATTGAGCAAGGCCCGGGCCCACAGACATGTCTAATTTGGTTTTGGGGATTAACTTATGTCTATCCCAAAATTCTTTTTAGGACTGGAGCAAGTTCTCCACCAATACTCCTAACAAAAGCAACATTGCAGTAAGAAGATCCTAAATCTTCAAAATGCAGTCGTCCTCAACTTTGGAGATATTTCAGACAGTAAGTCATCATAAATTGGTGGGTAAGCTGATGCTTTCAAGCCCTAAAACGGCCATTGCAGGGAGAGACACAAAGAGTGAACGTAGATGAGAAGAAAGATTAACCTGTTTCCGAAACATGGGAGAGTCATCTAGCTTCGTAAAATGCATTTTGGTAACAGAGATTTGTCTTTTCGTCTGTAACAAGGAGTATTACTTAAACCATCACATTGATCATGCTCAGCTCAGCTCGATCTTGAAAGATAGAACCAATTCTAATGCCGCACACGATGATGCTCTGAAATATTTAATAAAAAAGATGAGTCATTTTTCATCCGATCTCAGATCAAAAACTGAACAGTCGTACGCAATTAAAAAAAAAAAAAGTGTTTTACAAGAGTGAACAAGTGAGTACCAAATATTCTCCCGAGCACGATTTACGAGTACAGCGATAACTGCGGGGAGTTGCAAAATGAGCTGATTTCGTTTGATGTTAAAAACCCTGGAAGGAAGAAGAACATCAAGCAAAAAGGAATCCTACTCGTACTAGTAAAAAGCAACAAGGAGTGGAAACCCTAGAAGAAGAAAAGAAAAGGGAAAAAATAAGTAGAAAGTAGTAGTGCAAGGAAAGCATACTAGTAGTAGTAATTGGTTTTAATTAATTAGCCTAGAGAAGAAAGAGGAGGAGATGGGGTTGGACATAGGATTAGGGGCTGTGTGTTGTGGAGTAGTAGTAGTAATGTTTTGGGAGTCTCGGGATTTGAATCGAATGCACTGTCTACTACTACATGTGTAATCAAATCGAATTTAGGGCTCAATTAACTTAAAAGACCTCCTAAACCTCAAACACAAAGTCGGACAGACAAACATACTTACCTTTGATAGAAGAGAATTCTGTTCTTTTATGGAATAATAGTCTTTTTTAGGGGTGGATAAAAATTGCATGAATCTCAATCTGCTGAATTTAAAAGAAAAAAATTGTTTAATAATTGACAAAACTTTATTATTTTACCCCTATGAAAAAATTTTAAAATTGTTATAAATTTATTTAATATTATTTAATATAAGAGTTAATATTTTTTTAATTTTTTTTTCTTCATTCAATTCTTTCATTCACCCATTCAAATTAAAAATCACTTAATAAATTCGGTTCATCCATCTTACCGATTCAAATGATTCGAGATTAAAAACAAACGCCTTGTTTGATTCAATCATTCAGATTCAAATTTCCATTCATTTCTTAAACAAATACCCCTTAGCTTCGTACACATAAATTAAAGAAAGTTATTTAATATTATTATTTAATAATTAAAATTTATATAAATTTTCATCATTACACCCTTATGGAAAAATTTTATTGGGACAATGAGACAAATTAATGGTTATATAAAAAAGTAAATAATTTGTTTTCCTATAAAGTTGTAAACGAAAAATAAATTTGAACAATTTTTTTCTTTTAAAAAGTCAATTATTATGGAATGAAGGTAGTACTAATCACTTCATACTAAAATTAGAGCTACAATTTGATTTTTAAAGTCAAATCGCCATATATTAAACTTCAAATTGGTATAACTCATAAAATTTTAAAATAAAATAAATTTTGTTATTAATAAATTTGTTATATACTCCTTCTTCGGTTCCTTTTTACTTATCGTTTTATAAAACAAAATACAAATATTAAGAAAAGAAATGCAATTAATGTTTTGTGTGATTAACCGAAATAGTTATAAAATTTCAATACTACCTTTATAAAATTCATTAGAAAATACAAAAGAAAAACAAGTTGATATTTGATATAGAGGATAATATGAAAAAATAAGTCATTAATACTTTCCTAAAATATACAAACTTCACTATCTAAAACAACAAATAAAAAAGATCGAAGGGAGTACTATACAATTATAATAATTGTATAACTAAATTTAAATAAATTCACATCAATTTAAAATTTAATATGTATCAAAAGTCAAATTATATCTCTAATTTCAAATCACAAGGCTTAAATTTAATATGTGCAGGGACACTGGTTCGATCTTCCGGCTAACAAAAATAACCGCAATCGTGATTTTGTTGGTGAAAATATAATTTAATATCCTAAATTATTTGCCTTTTTTTCATTTCAGAGATTGATATTTTAATTTTTACAATTAAATGATTAAATTATTATTTTTTTCCCCTTTGTAGTTCAATTAAAATTGACAGGTCATAAATTGATGATGTGGTTAAGACACATAGAATAGAACTGACATGTGTAAGTTTTAATTAAAATAATAAAAGGGGTTTTATCAAAAGAGAAAGGTATAATAAATATAAAATAATGGCAATAAGCAATTAATAAAGTAACAGTAGGCAACTAACTATTTTAAACAATTAGACATAAATTAAACTAGCTCATAATCCGTCTGAAGCACGGACTTTATTTTGTTAGAAAATTATTGCATTATATTATACTATATACTAATATATTAATTATACTAATAATAGATTAGTATCGTGTACGATAATTTTTATATATTATTTAATTAATAATGTATAATTGATTATTGATGAAAAATTAAATAAAATTAAAATGTACAATTATAATTCTTCTACTTATATAATATAAATGATAGTATTTCTCTTTAAAATGATTTATTTGTTTTTATGTTCTAGTGTTCATCTATTTATGTAATAATAAAATCTAAATTAAACTCAAATAATTATACTTATATAATTTAATAAAAAAAAATATTATATACTAAAATATTATTGTTATTAATAATATGAAATTTAAATAACACTAACTAAGTTAGGAAATGTATAAAAATGAGACAGTGGTAAGTTAGGAAATGTATAAGAATGAGACAGTGGTAAGTATATAATTATAATACTAAGAATGTAGATGAAAAAAGATTTTTGAAATTAAATAACGAATAAAAAATAATTTTTTTACTAGAGTTTAGGTCTTTATTATAATTTCGCGCGCGCACATTAATCTTACAATAAAACAACAACAAAAAATTATAAAATTATTAAAATTTGCTTTTCAATTTCTTTTTAATGTATTATAAAATTATAAATATTGTAAAACTCCAACTTTTATGAATAAAAATAAATTTTCTATAAATATCATTTTTGAATACTATGGAATAAATTTGATATAATGTTAAGTTGTGGGTAATATTTATAAATTTTGTAAAGTACGCAAGTTGTTATATAATATTCGATTGGTCGGGAAATATTCATTTTAACAGGAAATATTCGTACGACGACACAATCATTGATGGACCCTAATAATGTAATTATTGTCGGATTGAGAAAACGACAAAAATATTTTATTGAAAATAATCGGCGGAAGTTTTACTGGTTGATCTTGTTGAACTACTCGATAGTAAAAGACAAGAATATGCTGGCATTGTTAATAGTAGCACACAGTATTGATTATTGATTCTTACGTGAGAAATCATTCAATTTTATTCAATTATTGTCGATATTTTTTTTATATTATTAAATCAATAATTGAGATGACAGAGTTATTAATATTATTATTTGCAATATTAACGATGTCTAAAAGTTCTGCCAATGAGAAGTTTGATTACCTAATTGCGCGCCAATAGGGAGAAATCCTTATTGAAAAGCCCCCTCTTTCCTGGGAACGACCTGGTCGATTAATATTGTGAATTATAATAATGATGATAAATATTGTTAAAAATATTGAAGGGATTTTTTATGAAGTATTTGATGTAAATTTTATTTAATTGATAGACCCCCATTTGCCCATTTTTCAAAATAATCAGGAGAAAGTTATCTCAGTTTTCGTTTTATATATATATATTAACTAATGAGGTTGATAAGGGGGGGACCTCAATTAATTTCAAAGAATGTCATTGCTAGCTTATTTTGGCAGATTCTGTGATAATTTTTTAAAGCTTGGACCTTTTGGCCAAACTTTTTCAAGTTATGCATTATTATTGATAGCGTATGAATTGGGGCTCCTTTTAATTGGTCAAGGCCTCCATTTGGCATGTGTAGTTTTCCTCATTGGCTAGCCCCTTGAAAAGAAATACTAATACGTTGGAATCGTGAATTCGTTTAATTTTAAAACATTGTACGTCCGTGATTATTTTCAAATAGTATCCTTTTCATTCTCCTATAAATAGAAGCTCATTCCTTCATTATTTTTTACAAATTCACTGAAACTCTATAGAGAGAAACTATAAAGAGAAAGAAGAAAAGTGTTCTATTTTCTTCCATCTCGATATCAAGTTTCTTTTACGGTGAAGGGTATTATTTCTTTTTTTATTTATGAAGAGAACTTACATTTTTCCATTCTTTATTATTCATTTGAATATCCCATATCAGATCGTTTTACGTCGGACTGGTTCCGCTCTTTATTATTACATTGGAATATCCCGTCTGCATGCGTTTTTACGTCGGACTGGTTACATCTTTATTATTACATTTGGAACATCCCAGCCGGTGCAATTTCACCGACACGTTCCGTTATTTAGTATTCTATCGAATAACTTTATCATGCGAAGTCTGCATGCATGGTGATTTCTTCATATTCCATTCTTTATTATTCTCATGGAACATCCCGCTTCTGCAAATTTCTACCGACCTGGTTCCGTTATTTATTATTACATTGGAATAACGTAATCATCGAAATCTGCATGCATGGTGATTTCTTTTGTTATCCCATTCTTTATTATACTCAATTGGTTAAAGTTTTGACTTCTAAACTCCATGAAATTAGTGGAATATCTTTGATATTTGCGCTTCATCCAGTATCTTTTCATGGAAATATTATTCCGAGCATTCTTGAATTTTACTCTACAAAAAAGTATCATGTTGACAATTTGGACGTTATTAGTTATTGGTTAAATTAATTCTTGAACTTGTTTTTATTGAATTCTTATATCATTGTCATCATCCTCATGTTTATATTATGTTGAAAGTCATCTGTGACCTGTAGTGCATAGATGGACTTGGTATGATTATGACCAGGGATTATTCGGTGTAATCATGATCGTAATGTTACAAATGATGTGGTAAAAGTCATCATTGGCCCGTAGTGCATTGATGGACAGTTGTTGGAATGATCATGACCATTGATGAATACACGAATATCCTTGGCACGTAGTGCATGAATAATTTGTGGTTGTGATCTTAATGAATATCCTCGGTAGTAGTAGCGGGGATGATGTGGATTATTTATTAAGTTTGAGTCCCAATGATAAAAGTGATGAAAAACCTTTTAAATCATAAAAGATATATAGTAGATTTTATTCTCTACTTGACTTTTTAATGGATTGCTTGTTCAAATTGCTTAAACTTGATTTTTATTGTATTTTATCGGTTTAACATTGTTGAAGACTAATGATAATTTATTCGCATTATCTTAGTCATAATATTTCTTCTTTGGGCTAGTTGAGCTCACCATTTCTTTTATTGTTCTCTTGAAAAATGAGAACGTGGCGGACTAAATCGTCGAGGAGCGGAGTGACGGTCCGATAATAGTATTAGTAGTTCTCACTATTCAGTAAAATAGTGTGACAATAAATGTAATGAGGACTTATTCTCGAGAGTGAATATTGTTTAGAAGACAATATTTGTATTAAAACTCACAGCTCTCTTGTTGTATATTAAAGATTGTATTTGTATTCTATACCATGTATTTAGCGACTCAGAATAGGTGATGTATACCTATTTTGGGGGCGTCACAGTTGATATCAAAGCTCAGGGATATGATCCCTGACTAAGATATGAGACAAGTACTAGGAGAGGAGAGACGGGGAATTCCTTTGCTAGTATGACTTACCTAAGTTTATTTGGTATTTAAATTGGTCGGTCAGAGTATAGGGATAATATGTGATATGTTAATTAACCCTTATTTTGTGATAATGTTTGAAAATGGCATCCGAGAATGTTGAGAACATCAATGGAGCACAGGAGACCGTTGAGTCTCCACAGATCAATAATCAGGACAATGTGCATCAGGAAGGCGAAAATCCTCATGCAAATAACAACACTGACCAAATGATAAACGATGGAATGTTCTGAGGCTTCATGCAATTCATGCAACATCAGGCGAGAGCGGCTCCTTTCCAAAATGCAGGTGGAAACATTGGCAACTCTCGGACGGTCACCGACAAACAGTTCAAGGAGTTGGGACCACCTGAGTTTTTTGGAGAGCCAAAACCACTTTAGGTGGAGACGTGGATAAAGCATATCAACAAGATATTTGATGTCTTGGGTTACTCCGAGGAGCAAAAGGTTCCCTTTTCCACCTTTATGTTGTGGGTAGAGGCAGATTACTGGTGGGAATCTGTAAAGCGTACTCAACCTGCCGCATTGAAGATGTCTTGGGAGAAGTTCCAAGAACTGTTCAACGACAAGTACTTTCCCGAAAGTATTCGTCACATGAAAGAGATAGAGTTCATCAAGCTGGAGCAAAACAACATAACCGTGTCGCAGTACGAAGCCAAGTTTGCCAAGTTGTCCCAGTTTGCGTCCCATTTGGTTGATAATGAGGAGAGAATGATGCGAATGTTTCTAAGAGGTTTGAAACCAGAGATACGTCAATATCTTATCTCTCATAAACTGTGTTTGTATTCAGATGTTGTTTATAGGGCTCAGTTATTGGAGCGCGATAATGAGTCAACCCAACTAAAAGAGAGCAGCCAACAAAATGATAATACCAGTGATAACAGTCATCGAAGCGGTGACAATAAGCGTGGAGAGAATCAACATGCCAGAAATGGTAACCACTTCGGTGGTAATCATGGTCAAAACAATAAGAATGGACATTTCAAGAAGAGGAGATTCAACAATGATGGAAAGACGTCAAGACCAAAGAACCGTCATTAAGGAAGGAGAACGACCACCTATCATATGCTTTAAATGCGGAGGGAGGACACATCGGTCCAAATTATGCGATGCCGTTCAAAAGCATGTTATAATTGTGGAAGAGAAGGTCACCTAGCCCGATTTTGTCATTCACCAAGACAAGTTCAATTTAGGATGGAGGCACCAAAGGACACCTCGAAAAAGTCAAAGCCAGATGGTAAGGAGAGGCGTTTGTCGTGACCTCCCGAGAAAGCAAGGAACCCGAATGAGGTCATCACGGGTAAGCTTATCATAAACTCTAGCGAAGTATATACCTTATTTGAAACCGGTTCTACCCATTCTTTTATTTCTCCTACTTGCGCTCAACGTTTAAATTTGACTCCGGAGAAATTAAACTTTAACGTATCTGTTGAAACTCCGTTGGGAGAAACCTTCATTACATCCACTATTTATTAGTCTTGTTTGGTTCAAATTGGTATCTTCACATTACCTGTCGATCTTATTTCATTGAAAATACTTGCATTTGACGTAATTCTAGGGATTGATTGGTTAACTACTCATCATGCAAAAATTGATTATTTTCGTAAGGTTGTAAGCTTTCATATTCCTAATCAACTTATTATGCGAATTCAAGCAACCACACCATTAAAATCAATCACTGTCATCTCAAGCCATAAAGCTATTCGTTTATTGAAAAACGGATGTCAAGCTTTCTTAGCTCATGTCACGGATCTAAACAAAAATACGCCGATTTTGAATGATATTCCTATTATTAATGAATTTCTGACGTATTCCACAAGAACTTCGCCTACCCCGAACGTGAAATTGAATTTTGTATCGACCTTGAACCCAGATAAAACCCATTTCCAAAGCCCCATATCGAATGGCTCTATTGAACTTCGTGGAGTTAAAAATGCAAATTGTAGGAATTGTTAGACATCGGTTTTATTCGTCCCCAAATCGCTCCTTGGGGTGCTCCTGTTATTCGGTAAGTGAAGAAGAAAGATGGGAGTATGTGACTTTGTATTAATTATCGGAGTTGAACCATGTCACTATCAAAAATAGATATCCATTGCCACGTATTGATGACCTGTTTGACCAATTGCAAGGCGCAAAATTCTTTTCAAAGATTGATCTTCGTTCCGGATATCACCAATTGAAGATTAGAACCGATGACATTCCAAAGACGGCTTTTCGTAACTCCTGAAGACGGGCATTATGAATTCATAGTCATGTCTTTTGGATTGACTAATGCTCCTGCTGCCTTCATAGATATGATGAACCGAGTATTAAAGGAATATTTGGATCACTTTGTGGTCGTCTTTATTGATGACATCCTTATTTATTCCAAAAGTCGTGAAGATCATGAAAGAACACTTGAGGTCGATACTCAAAAAGCTTCGTGAATATAAGCTTTATGCCAAGTTGAAGAAATGCGAGTTCGGCTTGAGGAAGTAGCATTCCTTGGGCACGTGGTATCAAGTCATGGAATATCCGCTGACTGGCAAAGATTAAAGCCATTCAAAGTCGGGAACAACCTAAATCGATTATCCGGCGACGTAGCTTTCTCGCCAATTTTGGTTATTATCGGAGATTCGTAGAAGGGTTTTCTCGAATCGCTACTCCATTAACTCAGTTGACTTGGAAGGATACAAAATTCGGTTGGAGTGAGGAATGCGAGAAGAGTTTTCAAGAACTCAAGAGGAGACTCATTTCAGCACCTGTTCTGACAATACTATCTGGCTCAGAGGAATTTGTCATCTACAGTGATGCTTCGGGCAAAAGGTTAGGATGTGTTCTCATGCAACATGGGAAAGTCATAGCCTATGCCTCTCGACAACTCAAAGAATATGAGAGGAATTATCCTACTCTCATGATCTAGAGTTGGCATTTGTTATCATAATCGAAAATTTGGAGGCATTACTTGTATGGGGAGAAAGTGGAGATCTTTACGGATCATAAAAGCCTCAAATATTTCTTCACTCAAAAGGAACTCAACATACGATAGCGACGTTGGCTTGAACTATTGAAAGATTATGATCATACCATCCAATACCATCTTGGAAAAGAGTACGTGGTAGCTGACGCATTGAGTAGAAAATCATATGCAGGTACGAGTGCGATATTGTCAATGCAAAGGCCCATTTTGTATGTCTTGCAAAGGATGGAGATAGAGATAAAGACTCCAGGGACCAACGTGATGGTGGAGAATATACGAGTGAAACCGACTTTAATCGATAAAGTTAAAGTTGCTCAAGCTACAGACTTGGAGCTGATGCATATGAGGAAAAAAGTACAAGAAGGTGCTATGCCGGAAGCAAGATCGATGAAGAAGGAATACTTCGAGTCAACTCCAGACTTTGTGTTCCTAACGACCACGAGTTAATGTATAAAATCATGATGGAGCGCAAACACACCGCTTGCAATCCATCTCGAGTACCAAAATGTATCATGATCTTGACATACATTTTGGTGGGGCAATATGAAGAGAGAGATAATACTACTTTTATCTCAAGGTGTTTAACTTGTCAACGAGTCAAGGCAGAGCATCAAGTACCAAAAGGTCCATTCAGAACGACTTGAAATTCCAGAATGGAAGTGGGAGCACATTACCATAGATTTCAAGCTTCGGTCTTCCCAAGGTTTCTCAAGGCATAGATGCAATTTGGGTCATTCTTTGATAGATTGACCAAGTCTGCTTATTTCTTACCAATACGAGAAACTTGTACACTTGAACGCGTCTTGCTCAGATGTACATAAACGAGATTAGGAAAATTCGCATGGTATGCCAATATCCATAATTTCTGATCGAGACCCAAGATTCATTTCACGATTTTGGGTTGGTTTACAAAAAGCTATAGGCACGATTTCTTATTAATGTATTATAAAATTATAAATATTGTAAAACTCCAACTTTTATGAATAAAAATGAATTTTCTATAAATATCATTTTTGAATACTATGGAATAAATTTGATATAATGTTATAGTTGTGGGTAATATTTATAAATTTTGCAAAGTACGCAAGTTGTTATATAATATTCGATTGGTAGGGGAATATTTGTTTTAACAGAAAATATTCGTACGACGACACAATCATTGGTGGACCCCACAACAGAATTATTGTTGGATTGAGAAAACGACAAAAATATTTTATTGAAAATAACGGCGGAAGTTTTACCGTTGATACTATTGAACTACTCGATAGTAAAAAATGTACGATGTCTGGCGTGGTTGCATAAAAACATACACCAGTATTGATTATTGATGCTTACGTGAGAAATCATTCAGTTTTATTCAATTATTGTCGATATTTTTTTTTATATTATTAAATCAATAATTGAGATAACAGAGTTATTAATATTATTATTTGTAATATTAACGATGTCTAAAAGTTCTGCCAAGGAGAGGTTTGGTCACCTAATTGCGCGCCAATAGGGAGAAATCCTTATTGGAAAGCCCCCTCTTTCCTGGAAACGACCTGATCGATTAATATTGTGAATTATAATAATGATGATAAATGTTGTTAAAAATATTGAAGGAATTTTTTATGAAGTATTTGATGTAAATTTTGTTTAATTGATAGACCCCCATTTGCCCATTTTTCAAAATAATCAGGAGAAAGTTATCTCAGTTTTCGTTTTTTTTATATATATATATACATGTATATATATTAACTAATGAGGTTGATAGGGGGGGACCTCAATTAATTTCAAAGAATGTCATTGCTAGCTTATTTTGGCAGATTTTGTGATAATTTTTCAAAGCTTGGACCTTTTAGCCAAACTTTTCAAGTTATGCATTATTATTGATAACGTATGAATTGGGGCTCCTTTTAATTGGTCAAGGCTTCCATTTGGCATGTGTAGTTTTCCTCATTGGCCAGCTCCTTGAAAAGAAATACTAATACGTTGGAACCGTGAATTCGTTTAATTTTAAAACATTGTACGTCTGTGATTATTTTTAAATAATATCATTTCCATTCTCCTATAAATAGAAGCTCATTCCTTCATTATTTCTTACAAATTCACTGAATCTCTAGAGAGAGAAACTATAGAGAGAAAGAAGAAAAGTGTTCTGCTACTTTACTACTCCGATATCAAGTTTCTTTTACGGTAAGGGGTATTATTTCTTTTGTATTCATGAAGAGAACTTACATTTCTGTGGGACCGGTTCCGCTCTTTATTATTCTATTTGGAACATCCTGTTTGTCATTTAATTTCACCGACTGGTTCCGTTATTTATTATTCATTGGAATAACTTTTATACATCTGCCAATCTGCATGCATGGTGATTTCTTCAGTTATTCCATTCTTTATTATTCTGTTGGAACATCCCGTCGGTGTGAATTTCGCCTGACCTGGTTCCGTTATTTATTATTCTGTTGGAATAATGTGTCTATGCGAAGTACCGTATGCATGGTGATTTCTTTTGTTATCTCATTCTTTATTATACTCAGTTGGTTAAAGTTTTGACTTCTAAACTTCTTGAAATTAGTGGAATATCTTTGATATTTGCGCTTCATCTAGTATCTTTTCATGGAAATATTATTCCGAGCATTCTTGAATTTTACTCTACAAAGAAGTATCATGTTGACAATTTGGACGTTATTAGTTATTGCTTAAATTAATTCTTGAACTTGTTTTATTTAATTCTTATATCATTGTCATCATCCTCATGTTTATATTATGTTGAAAGTCATCTGTGACCTGTAGTGCATAGATGGACTTGGTATGATTATGACCAGGGATTATTCGGTGTAATCATGACCGTAATGTTACAAATGATGTGGTAAAAGTCATCATTGGCCCGTAGTGCATTGATGGATAGTTGTTGAAATTATCATGATCATTGATGAATACACGAATATCCTTGACGTAGTGCATGGATAATTTGTGGTTGTGATACTTAATGAATATCCTCGCCGTAGTCTTGGTGGGGATGATGTGGATTATTTATTAAAATTCGAGTCCCAAATGATAAAAGTGATGAAAAACCTTTAAAATCATAAAAGATATATAGTAGATTTTATTCTCTACTTGACTCTTTTAATGGATTGCTTGTTCCGTTGCAATTAAACTTGATGTTTATTGTATTTTATCAGTTTAACATTGTTGAAGACTAATGATAATTTATTCTGCATTATCTTAGTCATAATATTTTTTTCTGGGCTAGTTGAGCTCACCATTTCTTACACTGTTCTCTTCAGAAAATGAGAACGTAGCCGGGACTCGTCGGGGAACGGAGTGACGGTCGAGATAATAGTATTAATAGTCCCCACTATTCTGTAAAATAGTGTGACAATAAATGTAATGAGGACTTATTCTAAGAGTGGATATTGTGTATTTGTATTAAAACTCATAGCTCTCTTGTTGTATATTAAAGATTGTATTTATATTCTGTACCATGTATTTGACGACTCAGAATAGGTGATGTATACTTATTTTGGGGCGTACAAATATGATGTTGATACAAATTATCTTCAAGATTATATGTACATTTTGTGAAAAAAAATTATATAAAATTGTCGTACCTGGCAAGGACTATCAAAGCTGTAATAAGAAAAGTATAATCAATAATATTGAATTTGTACAAAGACTCATAACAAGCATTTGCCATAATCACTTAACATCTGCTACATGAAAAATGATAAAATATGAATTTATTTATCAAAAATATAGATTTTGTTGAATATCTTATATGACCGACCTTACATGTTTTGAGTCTATCTATCAATATTATATTGAATTATAATATTATAAAATTTTCACAAATTAAAATCGAGTTGGATTTTTTTTGAACTTATATGTTATAATTGAATTGCAATTTGCACTTGACAAAACATTAATTAATTAATTGTTCAATTTTGTATAAATTGAGTGCATAACATAAAACGAAATTAAAACTAATTCTAATGGACAAAATTAAACGTTATATTAACGTTAACAACTTCCTAAATAGAATAAACATAAAGGAAAATTATTTTAAGACTTAAATGTTTTAAAAAAAATCTTAAAGTAGTTCATGTATGAGAACACACGTACATTCACTAACTAACTTGTTTTCCTTCAAATTTATCATGCAATTTTAACTTAATATTTTGCATTTCTTCAAAAAATATTGTATTTTCTGTTCGCTTTTCTTAAGAAAAGAACTTATTATTATTACTCAATATTATCCGAGACCTATTTTTAGATATAATTTTTTGATCATATGCATATCTTGATATATTGGCATTGGGGGAAATATGGTACTCCTTCTCAAAGGTAGAATTAAGGAGTACTCCATATAACTTTGAGAACTAATATAACTTCCTACTATATATATATATATATATATATATATATATATATATATATATATATATATATATATATATATATAAACCTTAAAAATAATTAAAGCACCATAATAGAGGGCTAATTAATTTGAAGCACTTTTTTCCTTTCTTTAATATTAGGATTAGGAGTCCACATTAATTAATTATTAGGAATTACAAATATATATGCTTTTGGATATCCATGCATCCATGTTTCATTAGGCTTTGGACTTCTGCGTGCAAGTTAGCTCTAAATCTGCTAGCTTAGCTAGCTGTAACAAGTGAGTAGGATCTAATGATCACGACTAAAAATACATTATACACACATACTCACTCCATTATTTAACAAATAATTAACAAGAATAAAAAGAAACATAAAGGCAAAAGAAAAAGATAAAAAAAATAATGTGAAGGTCCGACAGATAAGGACAGCTCATGATCGAATTCTGGTGTTAAAGTATGACTATATATGTATGTAGAGCCATTTTCTACCCGAGACCAACCCCTGTTTATATATATATATATATATATATATATATATATATATATATATGGTCCTGATCAGTGTATATCTTTATTCTTCTTCACCCGTCTTCATCCCCTTGCAGGCAGCGGTTTTCGGTCATACATCGTCGCTTATACTTTTTTAATGACGCTTATATGTTGTCCGTCATTAAAAGTATAAAGCTGACGGTTGTATATAATCAAACTGCCGCCTTAAAGGGGGGGTACTGAAGACGCAATGAAGAATATAAGCTATGACTCGAATCCTTCTTCTCTATATATATATATAATAAAACTCCTATTTATATAGGAAATTAATCATTTTTTGTTATTTTCACACGTAGAATCCACATATTAGTTAATGTGTCAAATTTTTATTGATTAATATGTGGGCCATACGTGTAGAAATATTAAAAAATGCTGTGAAAATATTAATTTTCTTTATATATGAGTCTCTGTCCGGTTGCTACTACGGACATTGTTCTAGTAATCACATCTTACACAGGTCATTTTAATATCATACAGAATCTCAGGTTGAAGGGTGGTATAGGTTGCTTCATGCATGGTTGTGCGACTTACGGTTATGTTGTATTAGTGATCAAACCATTTTGATCAGGAGAGAAGGCACGGGATATGGTGCATAAGAATTTTATTATTGTTTAACTTCGTTGATTAAAATTGCATGGTATATCCAAGAGACATATACGCGTTTGGATTAACAGCATGGACGAGGAATGATGTACTGAACAGGAGACTGGTTACTAGCTAGCAGAGGCCAAAGGATTCCGACTTGATAATTCAGGAATGCTCCCAGCTATTCAAAGTTCAGGAGGGTCAAGTGTGGTAATGATCATCAATGTGAATGGGTAGCAAGCATCAGGCACAGTGGGTCAATCAGCAGTTTATTATCCATTTGGAACTCAACAAAGTTGCAGAAACTTAGAGAATTTATGGAAGATATGGTCTTCAAGATTTTAGAGTTTTAAGTAAAAATGCATGAGGAATTTTTAACAAATCAGCATGAGCGTAATTTCGTGGGATCTGAAACAGAGGAGAAAAGATGGAAAAATTATATTGTATTCTTCACACTATAATGATACAATTACATGTATATATATATATATATATATATATATATATATATATATATATATATATATATATATATATATATATACACCAATGGTGCTCAGAATCATCTACTTGGAAAGATTACAAACAAATATGAACATAATATTTGAATAAATCTGTTGCACTCTAATTAAGGTATTCAAATTAATTCATCCGAGTCAGTCGGCCTTTGTTCCAGGCTTTGATTGGCTTTGGTATTTCTATCATGCCCCCGCAAGATGATGGACGACCGACAGGTAAGTCCAATCTAAATTTGGAGAAACTGAAACCGTTGACGAGAGAGGGGCTTGGTGAGGACATCAGCAAGTTGGTCAGTCGAGGAGACGTGAGCAACACGAAGCAAGCCGTTTTGAACCTGTTCGCGAATGAAGTGATAATCGAGAGCCACATGCTTCATACGAGAGTGAAAAACGGGGTTTGCGCAGAAGTTGGTGGCACTAACATTGTCACAATAAACAACCAGTGGATGTGGAATGGTGACACCTAATTCTGTAAGTAGAGAACATATCCAACGAAGTTCAACGGCAGTAGTAGCCACAAAGCGATACTCAGCTTCAATGGAGGATCGGACAACAGTGCATTGTTTCTTCGAGCTCCAAGAAACGAGACTTTGACCAAAGTAGATGAGACAAGTACTTGTGGATGTATAATCATCTTTATCATCAACCCAGTCTGCATCTGAGAACGCGGGAAGAACGTGAGTTATTTGGCAATGTAGAGTAATACCATGATCAAGTGTTCCACAGAGATAACGTAGAAGACGTTTGGCCGCTTGCCAATGATCCGTTGTCGGTTTGTGCATGAATTGAGATAATTTGTGCACTGTCTAAGCAATGTCAGGCCGTGTGAGTGACAAATATTGAAGGCTACCAACAAGGGTGCGATACTTTATGAGAGTGGAAAGAGCAGAGCCAGAGTGTAAAATGAGAGAATGAGTGGTGGTCAGTGGTGTCGCAAAAGGCTTAGCATCAGTCATATGAAAACGACGGAGAAGGTCAAGAATATATTTGCGTTGGCAGAGAAAAAGTCCATTATTGTGAGATGATACTTCAACACCAAGAAAATAAGATAACGTACCAAGATCCTTTAGTGAGAAGCGTTGCGATAAATGGTGTATGAATTGATGAACAACCTTTGTATTGTTACCTGTGATAATGATATCATCCACATAAATGAGAAAATAGATGATAATATTGTTAGCATGAAATATAAATAGGGATGTGTCCGCATTAGAGTTCATAAATCTGGCAGTGAGAAGAAACTGGCGAAACTCGTGATACCAAGCTCGGAAAGCTTGTTTGAGGTCGTACATGACCTTACGAAGTTTGCAGACATGATGAGGGTAATCTGGATCAATAAAGCCATGTGGTTGTGCCATGAATACATCTTCAGATAGAGTGCCTTGAAGAAAGGCGCTATTGACATCAAGTTGCCGGAGAGGCCAACCGTGGCTGACTGCAATAGTGAGAACCAAACGAATAATGGTTGGTTTGACAACCGGGCTGTTTGTTTCATGGAAGTCAATGCCAGGACGTTGATGAAAGCCCTTTGCAACTAAACGTGCCTTGTACTTGTCGACAGATCCATCAGAAAAGTACTTGATGCGAAAAATCCATTTACAACCAACTAAATTTTGGTTCGAATTGGAAGGAACGAGTTCCCACGTACCATTTTGAACAAGAGCATTATATTCTGTGGATAAAGCATGTTGTCATTTGGGATTTTTTAGGGCTTGGGTGACACTTGTGGGTTCACGAGAATTAATATTATGGTAGAGTTGGGCTGAGAAATTTAGCTTGTGGATATTGTGTTTGGATCGAGTGACAATAACGCGTGGAGGGGTGGCGGTAGGTAGGGTGATCATTCGGTTATAACCGAACCGAATAAGCTATTCGGTTATAACCGAAAACCGAAATAATGATGATTTTGCTATCCTAACTAATAACCGAAATTTAACAATAACCGAATTAGAATCAATAATTCTAATTATTTGTTGTAATTTTGTAATTCGAAAAAACCGATTCTCATTATTATTATTATTATTATTATTAATTATTATTTATTATTATTATTATTATTATTATATTATTATAAAATTAATTTTTTTAATAAGTAAGGTTCGGTTATTCGGATACCAATAACTGCTTTTTCAAACCGAAACCAAATCGAATAGTGAATAATAATTCTTGATATAACCAAAATTGTAAAAAAAACAAAAACCGAAATAATTCTGTTAAAAATTTTGGTTCGGTTCGGTATTTCGGTTTTATCCATTTTTTGCTCACTCCTAGCGGTAGGAGAAGCTGGTTGGGTAGTAGTAGAGGGAGTAGATGTAGGTGCGGGTTAAACAGTAGTACTGGGTGATGATGAGAGGTTGGTAAAAGATTTAGGTGATGTATTTTGGGTGAGCGTGGAGGCGGGCGCATTTACGGGAGGCGGGATCGGAATGAGAAAAAGCGTGTCAAGGACCAACAGTGTCATGAGGCACCATTCAGAAGGTGAGACGGACGTGGGATTCTCACTAGCAATCCTAAGGGAGGAAAACGGAAAGACAGACTTGACAAACTTTACATAACGAGACATGAATATGCGTGAGGTGGACGTGTCAAGGCAGAGATAGTCACTTTGGGTGAGTGAATATCAGATGAAGACGCATGGTGAAGACCGTGGAGCAAGTTTGTGAGGCGTGTAGGGCCATAGCCAAGGATAGCACAGACAACCGAAATTGCGAAGTTCAGAATAGTTGGGTGGGTCACTAAAGAGGTTGTGATATGGGGAAAGAAGGTGAAGAGTTGGTGTGGAAAGAAGATTAATAAGGTACACAACAGTAGAGAAGGCGTAGGACCAGTAGGTTAAAGGCATGGATGCATGAGACATGAAAGATAACTCGGTTTCAACTATATGACGGTGACGACGTTCCGAGTACCCATTGTGCTCAAGTGTGTGTGGTGGAGAGGTGAGATGGGTGATGCCATTGGTGGCTAGAAAACCTGTGAGAGTTTGATATTCTCTCCCATTGTCAGAATAGAGTGTTAGAATTTTGTGGTTAAACTGATTTGCAACAAGAGCCTTGAATTGAACAAAAACATCAAACACATGTGATTTCCGTTTTAAAGAATAAAGCCAAGTGTTTTTAGTGAAATGATCTACAAAGACAACATAGTATTTGTAGCCATCAATCACAAAATAAAATTTTAAGTGGTGATGATGAAGAGATGGTTGAAACAGAAAAGGTCAATTTATGACTTTTATTACACTGACAAGAATTACAATGAGAATTTTTATCAGATGACTGTAAATGGATGACCTAGTCTATGTTGCCAAGCGTTTTAATTTCTCCCATATACCAAATTTTGTAATTCTACCTTTACAAAATTACTTAATAGATATGAATTAGATTTTATATTAATAATATAATAAATTAAAATAATCTAAACTAGGACCTTCATATCAGTCGTTCTAATGTATTCTTTTAAAATAAAAAAACCATCATCGTTTTAGACTTCCGTATTAGGCTTTCTTTGTACCACCATTCCACACTAATTTCTCACTCACTCATTACTAGTGCACCCCATTTAATGGAAAGAACCAACATACAGCTAGAGCCTCTAGCGACACTGATGAATTTGAATGGAGGACACATTCAAGGGCCGATACAACATTTATTCGCAGCAGGGATGCATTTTTTTTGAGCTGAAGTTTAGTGAGGTAGAGAGCGAGAATTTGAATACATTATACACCGTGTGTTTATTTTTTTTTTGCCCATCTAAATTTAACTTTTTTATAAATTTGCTTCTTTAAATTTATTATTTTATTTTTGCTCCTCTCACTATACCTATAAAAAAATAAGTTAAGCATAGATAGTTCCCAATTTGCCCTCCAAGTAGATCCGTCAGTCGACACACATTTATAATTTCTCGGGCGACTAAAAAAATATGCATGCTGCTATAAGGAGTAGCATTAGGGTCCAAGTCAACTTTAATCCCCGTCTTTGGATATCAAGATGAACGAAATAACATGTGGTTGATCGAATAATATTCGTAGTAATCAGTTGTCCTGAATGGAGACATATATATATATATGCGAGCATGCACATACATACATACAAACATATTCTCCCCTCATTTTAAATAATAGGATGAAATTTTATTTTTAAAAGTTAATTTTGATATTCAAAAATTAATGTGATTCGTTAATTTATTTTTTAAATTAATTAACGATAGTTTTTGTTTGTTATTTTTCACGACAGTTTTAAATTTACATTATTTTAAAAAAAATAATTCATATTAATTTTAAATATATAAATATTTTAAAAAAATAATATTGAAACAAAAAAATATATTATACAACAAATATAGAGCTAGACCATTATTCAAAATAGAAAATTGTAGCTACTATTTAGCATTACACCTCCCATTTCTCTTTGTACAAGAAGAAGAAGAAGAAAAAGTTGCATTTACACTTTAACGGGGCATGACACAGGTTGTCAATGTTCCATTAGTGGATCCACATCCATCCCCTTTCCATTTACTTTATACTAGTATATCATATCATCCTCATATTAATTTAAATATTTAATTAGTAGTACATTCGAGAATTGTAATGAATGTTGTATTCCGTACATAATTGTGTAAGACACATTAAATACATAATTTATTTTTGATTATTGATTGGGTAATATACCCATGAATTGGATATATTTAGGCTTAATTTATTATATTCTCAAAGCATTTAGATTCGTTTTACTGTGTTTAGTTGTGTTATTGCAGGATTGTGAGTCGTTGGAACACTTGGGGGCAAATGAGCTAAAAATGGACATAAGAGTCACTTTCTGCCTTATAGCGCCGGGGCGCTCATCATAAGATTTAATTACAAATACGGGTATTGGTAGATGTCGGCGTTGACCAAGGCGCGTGCGTTGACCATCCGGATTACTTGATTGTTGGGGGCTAGAGGTTGTTTTGGAAAAGGATTGTGGGCTAAATTAAGATGTATATATATTGGTTATTTACATTGGAATAGGGGACTCATCTACACAATTTTGGGAGATTAATCAAGGAGCAAGAGGAGATTTTGAAGATTTTAACTTGGAGTTCTTCTTCTTCTTTATTCTTTTAATTTGTGTAATTCATTAAAGATGATTTTTCAACTATTGTTGATTCAAATTTTCGTTATGAACTAAATTCTTTAATTAAGATTCCAATTGAACCTTTTATGATTATGAATTGATTATTTGATTTATTTCAATTATTTATGTTGAAGTGAATTGTTCATCTTGCTTTGTGCTAATTAATTAATTATCTGGCCAATAATTACCTTGTTACTCTAAGGGGAATTGGAAAAGGAATTCTAGGGTTAGAACTGGGCATGGTGACATGTGACTTAGTTATTTGCACAGTGAATAATTAGGTTTGTGAATAGAATGGAAATATCTATTTGCCGCATATAACACATAAGGAATTGGAATTGTAACGAGTTTAATTCAATTGTTTTGCATAGGAATATAGCAAAATTAATCTGGGTTAAATAGAAGGCAATTGATCACTTGGAAAAGGGCTTTTGGCATTTGAGAATTCCTGTTAACAATTCAGTAGACATAATAATTGGGATAATTGAATAATTGATTTATAAGTCATAATTGGGGATATTGGAGTCTTAATCCTTATTTATCTGAATTCAATCAAATCTTAGTTTGTTTATTTGCTTTCTTTTAGAATAATCTCTTTGTATTGTTTAATTTAGTTTTTTTAAATCTAAAAATCACAATTATTGGTTGTTTAAATAAAATTGGATTGATATAGTGCTAGTAGTTGGAGTTTATTAATTAGAATTCTCTGTGGGATCGACACTCTATCTTATCACTATATACTTTGTTGATAGTATATATACTTGCGTTTGCTTTGATTGTGAAATCAACCAACAAGTTTTTGGCGCGAATTCTTAGGAATTTTTTTTAGTATTAATTCCATATTAGTTATAATCAATTCGGTCTTAATTTAAACATTACTTATTTTTCTTCTTGTCTTTATAGAAATTCTTTGCGAGTGTATGTACACTAGATCAAGGGCGAAAAAGAACTTTTTCCTTATCTGGACGATATTGAAAGGAAGTTCCGAAAAGTATAATCGACTAGTGCGATATCACGAGGAAGAAAAAGCTGGCGAAACAAAGAAATTCCAAATGAATATGGCGAGGGACGACCAAAATCACTTAGGGACTATGCCATGCAGAATGTCACGGATATCTGATCGAGTATTAGGAGGCCGTGATCAATGCAAACAGTTTTGAGATTAAACCGGCAACAATTCGGATGTTTGAAAATACATATACATTTTGGGGTAGTTCGTTAGATGATCCGAATGAGCATATCTTAAGTTTCTTGGAAGTTTGCGACACCTTCAAATTTAACAATGTATCGGAAGATGCTACAAGGTTGAGGATGTTCCGTTTACCTTGAAAGATAAAAGTCTTGAAGTTGGCTACATTCTCGACCTCTGGCTCAATCACCACTTAGGACGACTTAGCTCAAAAGTTTTAGCTAAGTTTTCCACCTACCGAAATCGGCAAAACTACGGAACGATATTCAAAATTTCGCACAATTTGATTCAGAATCGTTATATGAGGCATGGGAAAGGTTTAAAGATATGCTCCGTAAGTGCCCACACCACAAAATTCCGCAGTGGATGCTGTTAGGGATATTTTGTGATGGGTTGCAAGCGTCAACGAGGGCTAGTATTGATGCAGCAGCAGGGGGAACGATCATGTCTAAGAGTTTTGACGAGGCATATCAATTTATTAGAGACAATGGCCACCAACAACTATCGGTGGCCCATGACTAGGTCTAATCCTCCGAAAGCAATGAGAAAAGTATAGCGTAGATCACGATGACAACATTACAAGCACAAATGGCCATGAATGGCTAAGCAAATGGAATTATAAATCCACAATCCACACAATGATAAATAGCGATGGTTTGTGAAATATGTGTTGGGGGTCATACTACGGATCAATGTGCCATAAATGTTGAATCAGCACAGTTTGTAGGGAGTTACAGTCGGTCTACCCAGCCTTATCCGAATCAAAATGTATATAATCCGGGTTGGAGAAATCATCCGGGGTTTTCATGGAGTAACAACCAAGCTTCAGCTCAAGCGTCGAGACAACAAAACACATCCGGGTTTCAAAATCAGACACAACAATCAGAGAGGAAATCAAGTTTGGAAGAAACCATGGAGAGATTTATTAAAGCTTCTGAAAAGAAACACGAGGAACATAAAAAGAAACTTAATCAAACAGAGCTGAATATGCAAAGCCTAAGTGCGTCGATCAAGAATCTGGAAAATTAAGTGAGGCAGATAACGCGTGCACTTAATAACCGACCACTTGGAACACTTTAGAGCGATACAGAGAAAAACCCGGGCAGAGATGAGCATTGTAAGACTGTAACTCTACGAAGTGGAAAGGAATTACAAGAGACAGTCACGAATAGGGAAAAGAGGGATAAGGCATCAATTGAAATAGAGGAAGTGGTGGACATCGAAAAGCGTCAAGATGAGACCTTACAACAAAAAGATTCTGAACCAACTAGCACAATGCCTCTCATACTGTATCCGCAGAGATTTCAGAAATCTAAGTTAGATAAGCAGTTTTCACAATTTTTGGATATCTTCAAAAAGTTGCATATCAACATCCCCTTTGCCGAAGCCATGGAGCAAATGCCGAGTTATGCCAAGTTTATGAAGGAGGTTTTGTCGAAGAATAGGAAATTGGGTGAGTTTGAAACAGTGGCATTGACCAAAGAATGTAGCGCGATCATTTAGAATAAGTTACCACCGAAGCTCAAGGATCCAGGTAGCTTTAATATACTATGTGAAATTGGAAATCAGTTTTCAGGTCGAGCATGGTGTGATTTGGGGGGCCAGTATAAACTTGATGCCATTATCCGTCTACCGCCAGTTTGGGCTTCAAGCTCCACGACCGACAAATATCAGTTTACAGTTGGCGGATAGATCGATTACATATCCACGAGGTATTGTTGTGGATGTTTTAGTTAAAGTGGATAAATTCATCTTCCCCGCGGATTTCTTTATTCTGGATTGTGAAATGGACAGCAAAATCCCTATAATTCTGGGGCGACCATTCTTAGCAACGGGTAGAACTTTGATTGATGTGCAAAAAGGCGAATTGACGATGTGTGTTGAAGATCAACAGGTCACCTTTAATGTTTTTAAGTCAATGTCTTACCCAAAAGAAAAAGGTGACTGTATGCGGGTTGATATAATGGAAGAATTGGTTAATCACAAATTAAGTGGAAATTATTCGGAGGACCCGCTTGAATCCATTTTGCTCGGGACAGACGACTGCGGCATTGCAGAGGATATTGAATATGTCAAATGGCTAGATACATCATCAGTCTTCCGGAAAAGCAATCAATTATTCGACACCCTTTAGAGGCCCAAAACAGAAGGTAAAAAGTTCAAACCCTCAATAGAAGAGCCACCGGTGTTGGAATTAAAGCCACTACCATCTCATCTTTAGTATGATTATTTGGGAAAAGACGATACCCTACCAGTTATTATTTTGACGGAGTTAACTGACACGTAAAAGGAGAAACTGTTACGGGTTCTGGGTGAGTTCAAAACATCAATTGGGTGGACTATAGCGGACATTCGAGGTATTAACCCATCATTCTGTATGCATAAAATTTTAATGGAAGAGAGGGCAAAACCAACCATTGAGATGCAAAAAAGGCTAAACCCCATTATGAAGGATGTGGTGAAAAAGGAGATTATAAAGTGGTTGGATGCCGGTATTATTTACCCTATCTCGGATAGTTCATGGGTAAGTCCTGTGCAATGTGTACCAAAGAAAGGGGGTATGACAGTGGTGAAGAATGAATGAAGCTAATGAGCTCATCCCTACTAGAACAGTTACAGGATGGAGAGTATGCATGGACTACTATGGCTGATAAAGCCACTCGTGAGGATCACTTCCCTTGCCATTCATTGATCAAATGTTGGATAGGCTAGTGGGACATCAATTTCTTGTCTTTTGGATGGATATTACAGGTATAATCAAATTGCCATAGCACCGGAGGATCAAGAGAAGACTACATTCACATGCCCATACGGTACGTTTGCATTTCGGCGTATATCCTTTGGTTTATGTAATGCGCCGGCAACCTTTCAACGGTGTATGATGGCGATTTTCTCTGATATGGTCGAGAAAAATTTGGAGGTATTTATGGACAATTTTTCTGTGTTCGGTGATAGCTTTGATCTATGTTTGAAAAATCTGATTTTAGTGTTGAAACGATGCGTGGAGACTAATCTGGTTCTTAACTGGAAAAAATGCCACTTTATGGTGAAAGAAAGGATTATTCTAGGGCATAAGGTTTCTGCCGCAGGGTTAGAGGTAGACAAAGCAAAGATTGAGATAATTGAAAAATTACCTCCTCTATCATCTATGAAGGAAGTCCGGAGCTTCTTGGGACATGGGGGTTTCTATAGACGCTTCACTAAAGATTTTTCCAAGATTTCAAAACCTTTATGTTCCCTGTTGGAGAAAGACGTGCCTTTCAAGATGGACCCGTCTTGTATCGAGGCATTCGAGGTATTAAAGAAAAAGTTGGTCTTTGCTCCAATTATTATGGCGCCTGATTGGTCTTTACCGTTCAAATTAATGTGCGACGCTAGTGATTATGCAGTGGGAGCAGTATTGGGACAACGTCACGACAAGATTTTTCACACAATCTACTATTCCAGCAAGACGTTGACGGATGCCCAATTGAACTACACAACCACCAAAAAAGAATTACTTGCAGTAGTGTTTGCCTTCGACAAATTTAGAGCATATCTGATTGGGCCCAAGGTAATTGTCTATACAGATTATTCTGCCATCAAATATCTGATTGAGAAGAAAGACGCTAAACCACGGTTAATACGGCGGGTATTACTGCTGCAAGAGTTTGATTTGGAGATCCGGGATAGAAAAGGTACAGAAAATCAAGTGGCGGATCATCTTTCTCGGTTGGAAAATGCAGAGAGTGCGGAGGAAAGACAACGCATGATGATTAATGAGAAATTTCGGGATGAACAACTTCTCCGAGTAACCACAATCTTTGCCTTGGTATCTTTGATTATGTGAATTACATGGTTGCTAAGGTGTTACCACCGATTTGAACTCTCACCAATGAAAGAAGTTCCTCCACGATGTTAAGCGATACTACTTTTGACGAACCATTTCTACATTTAAGGCTGCTTGCGGACCAAATGATTAGACGTTGTGTACCACATGAAGAGATGGACAGCATATTGAGTCATTGCCACTCGTCAGATTATGGAGGCCATTATTAGGTGATCGAGCAATGACTAAAGTGTTGCTGATCGAGGATTTTTACGGCCTTCTTTATTCAAGGATGCTTACCTCTTTGTGCTGAAGTGTGATCGATGCCAACGCGTAGGTAATATCTCCAAGCGCAATGAAATGCCACTCAACTCAATATTGGAGGTAGAACTGTTTGACGTATGGGGAATCGACTTTATGGGACCTTTCCCATCCTCATTCAATAATCGATACATTACATTGGCGATCGATTATGTTTCCAAATGGGTAGAAGCGCATCTTTACCCATGAATGATGCCAACGTCGTCTTTGATTCTTAAAGAAAAAGTATCTTCACACGATTTGGGACGCCGAGAGCGATAATAAGTGATGAGGGGACTTACTTCTGCAATAAACAATTCACAAAGTTACTCACAAAATATGGGGTTCGTCATAAAATTGCAGCTGCGTATCATCCCCAAACCAATGGTCAAGCGGAAGTATCGAATAGAGAGGTCAAGCGAATTCTAGAAAAGGTGGTAAATCCGTCATGAAAAGATTGGTCTTTGCGTCTTGACGATGCTCTATGGGCATATCGAATAACATATAAGAATTCGATCGGTATGTCACCTTATCAAATGGTCTACGGAAAGGCGTGTCACCTCCCGATCGAGCTAGAACATAGTGCACACTAGGCCATTCGGAAGCTCAATTTCGATTTACAAGCGGCGGGTGAGAAAAGGTTACTGCAGTTAAACAAGATGGACGAATTTCGGTTCAATGCCTATGAGAACGCAAAACTCTACAAGGAGAAAGTCAAAGCTTGGCATGATAAGAAAATTCTTGATAGAACATTTGAACCAGGACAACAAGTCTTGCTTTTCAACTCTCGATTGCGTTTATTCCTTGGAAAACTGAAATCCCGTTGGTCGGGATCTTTTACAGTTGTATCTGTTGCACCACACGGAAACATTGAGGTCGAGGAACCGAATTCAAAACATAAATTTAAGGTCAACGATCAACGATTGAAACATTACTGGAGTGGACCCGTTGAATGTAAATTAACGATCACATATCTCTCTAACCCAATGGACAATGAAAGACAATGACAAAGAAAGTCGGTGTGTATTTGTAAACCAATAAGCGTAATCGGGAGGCAACCCATTAATTTTTTATTTTTTCAATTTAGTTTCATATTATTTCCCTTATTTATTCTTTTAGTATTGTTAGTAAATATTTTGGTTGATTAAGTCTTAAATTGTCTCATGTGTGCAGGTCCTTGTGCAAGTATTGATTGAGTTTCAATATTCAGGTTGGGGATGTGTGCAAGATGTTGAAAGCAAGGTGTCAACCCATGCCTAACAGCGCCCCGACGCTTGGACTTCACCACGATATAATGCATGCCGGCTAGCTAGCCCTTCATACCATTCTTCATATATCATACGCCGGTCTTGTTCTCTAAACAAAACTAAGCCCCCAAGCCATTGGCACTTCAGTAGCACTCACGATGGCTAGCTCCCCGGGGCTCATTCCCCATACAACTCAGCGCCTCGTGCCTTGAAACTTTATCTATCTAATAACGCTTCTTATGGCTAGCGCCCAGGTGCTCATTTCTATATAAAGCCTGCGGCCCCAACCTTTGGGAATCTGAAAAAGAGTCCAACGTCTGCGACAAAACACTTGGTCTCAACTCTAAATTCCCAACTTCCCCACGGTTCCTCTCTCTCATATAGTAAGCTGATCTAAATATTTGCAAGCACACTTGACATATCACATTGAGATTTCCCTTTTGCATAGCAACTCTCATCTCACGCAAAGGTATGCTACTAAATTACACTTCATTGATGGAGAATTCAACTCTTGTTAATTGTGAGATGGGTAAGCTAGTGTACATCTTGGTTCGTAATCTCCACATCTACACTACCGATTCTCACCCTTTTGATTTCAATTATCTCATTGTCACGGCATGGGAATCACGTTTGATTGTGCACCACTTTTGGTTGGAATATCATGCATATGTGGTGATTGAATACCAGGAAGGTGATTTGATAGAAAATTAGTGTGTTTCAAAGCAATTTATGAGTTGCCCACAAGGTGTTCGCTAAATTGCCTGACCCAATGCTAATGGTTACATTTGCACATATCACCATATCCACACAACACCACATATGCCATCTTGACACCTCAATGTCATAGGTTTTATTTTGCTTGACATGCCACATCTTTTGAGCAACTTGTGTGTTTATCTTATCGATTGTAAAAGTTTAATAACCCATACGTCTAATTGATACAATAGTGCGTGTTCATGCTAGTATGTGTCATGACACACCCTCAACTATGTTCTTAATGTTTGCATATATTTTGAAGTTTGGGGGTGTTATCATGAATGCGGGTAGCCTAGCTAGAATTATGTCCAATACTAATTACGGTATATCGTTTGATTACGATTATTTTACATGGCTTCAAGCGACAATGAAAGCGAAGGGTCCGGTTACGCTCGACCCTCTCAAAATTTGATAGCCGAAGCGATTTGTCTCCGTAGAGGCACGAGGCTACTTCTGACAAGATAGCTACCCGTCTCTCATCCCGAACGAGGTTTACTGACCCGATCAATCTAAAGACGGGGACATAGCGGTCATGATAAGCGAGAGGCTGGTTTCACACTCACCGAAAGCGGCCGATCCAATGGTGATTGCGGTTGTCAAAGAGTTCTACGCCAGCGTGCGAAAACACTACCATTATGGGGTGTTTGTGAGGGGCAAAACAGTTGAAATTGGCGAGGAGGACATAAATGGATGTTATCAAGCGCCATTAGAGGGCACGAATGATGAGTATGCTAGACTAAGTGAGTGATGGGCGAATTTATGAAAAGATAATTAAGTGAAATTTGTGTCAACCGGGCACCACATGGACCATGCATAAGCGTTAAAGCATGACTTTCCCGCTGTCACACCTCAGTCTATATGGAAAGGCATGGTATGCCTTTGTTTGTGCCAAATTAATGTCATGCACACATGTGAGCCACGTCACCGAGAAAAAGTTGTGGTACTATATTCAATAATTCAAGGCCTAAATATTGATGTCGGCCACCTTATTCAAAGATCCATTTTCCGAGCATCACGACGAGGGACCACGGGAGGGTTACCATCCATCCATCTCTCATCCGCATTTTGTGTGCAAAGTTGGTCAAATGGAAATCGGATGAGATGATTCAACGCCCATGCCAGTGTTGGACCACAAGATGATAAGCAGATATAAAGTGTGGACAGGTGGGGCAAACCACCCTAGGGGATTGGGTTTCATAATTCCCCAAGTCGAAGCTACTCAAGCTCCGCCACCACCTACGTATGGTCCGTCCTCTGCAGCTCACCGTGGTGTGGTCCCCGAAGCAGTCCAACGTGAAATAGACGGATGGTTCTACTATCTCGCAGCCCAAAATGTCCGACTGTCTGAACGTCAAGATGTGATCTATAAATATTTGGTCGACGGGTTTACATTTCGAATTCCATGAACGCATGATTGTTTGGGTGTTAATCTCAATCAGATTCCTCTCTGCTCCAATTACACTGTGTTTCCCCTTGATCAAGAGATGAGCGAGGATGATGATGCTCCACCTGAGGCATAAGCTCGTCAGGGAAGTCCTCTGTTTTATATTGCTTTCTCTTTCGCATGAGGACATTGCTCTAGATAAGTTTGGGGGTAGTTTATTTTTATTTGCATTAGTAGATTGTGATTGTTAATAGTTTATGGATGCTTTGATTGTTATTAATGTTCCATTTAGGATTGCATGTTAATTCTAGCTTTTGATAGTACGTATATTTGGGGGCCAATGATGAAATTAGAATTGCATGAACAAGTCTAGTAAGGATTGTTGAGTCAGTGATATGATTTTCTTGACATGATTTAAATCTTCATCTGTTTGACACTGATATTATAAGGATGACACATTTTGAAAAATGACCATGTTGGCTATGATAGTTTAAATGGATAGATAATAGAGTTCTAAAGGATGAATGCTAGTGAAATGAAGGAACAAGTTAAATAACTAGTGAAGACTAAATTTAAATATGAACTCAAGTTTGGGAGAAAAATATTTGGAGTATATAAGCTTTGGAAAAAAAAAACATCGTGGCATGCTTGTCTAGTTTTGTGGCCTTTGTTACTTGAGTAAGTAAAGCCCGAGGGGATTATCTCTACACCTAGCGCTCTAAGGTCTTAATGGCTTGGGAGTCGTTGGTCGAAAGCTCGTTAAGGTAGCATTGAAAAGCCTAAGGGAATAAGACAATGCATAGTCATGAGAAAAATATATATATATATATACAATAAAGCGGGAAAAGTGCAAAAAGCCCCCGTTATAGAAAAAAAAGAAGAAGCATAAGTATTCCACTTTGACCCCTGTATTTTGGTGATTGTTTAATTTCTGTTGAATCTAGTTTATTTGATGAGTTCTCGAGTTGAAACTGTATGATGCCTATTAAGAAATTTATTATATTTCATATTTTGCTGTTCATTGGTTGATATGGTTGTTGAACACACACTCAATATCAGTAATAACAGATTTAGATTCATTGATTGTTGGAATATTATTGAACTGCAGTGACATGATGTATTAGCATGTTTTTGTGATTTTTCTGAGGCCTATGTATATATGTGAACTATTGGATTGCTGGAATTAAGGTTATTTAATTAGTTTGCATTTGCATGGTTTTTCGTTTTCGTATTGTTTTGTGTTGTGTCTTGTGTTTTGTTGCTTGAGGACAAGCAATGATTTAAGTTTGGGGGTATTTGATGATTGGGTAATATACCCATGAATTGGATATATTTGGGCTTAATTTATTGTATTCTCAAAGCATTTAGATTCGTTTTACTGTGTTTAGTTGTGTTATTGCAGGATTGTGAGTCGTTGGAACACTTGGTGGCAAATGAGCTAAAAATGGGCATAAGAGTCACTTTACGCTTTATAAGCAAGGGCACTCATCATAAGCATTAATTACAAATAGCAAGAATCGGGCCGTGTCGAGCGTTGACCAAGCGGTAGCGTCGTTGACCATCCGGATTACTTGATTGTTGGGGGCTAGAGGTTGTTTTGGAAAAAAGGATTGTGGACTAAATTAAGATGTATATATATAAGGTTATTTACATTGAATAGGGGACTCATCTACACAATTTTGGGAGATTAATCAAGGAGCAAGAGGAGATTTTGAAGATTTTAACTTGGAGTTCTTCTTCTTCTTTATTCTTTTAAATTGTGTAATTCATTAAAGATGATTTTTCAACTATTGTTGATTCAAATTTTCGTTATGAGCTAAATTCTTTAATTAAGATTCCAATTGAACTTTTATGATTATGAATTGATTATTTGATTTATTCCAATTATTTATGTTGAAGTGAATTGTTCATCTTGCTTTGTCTTTGATTGATTAATTATCTGACCAATAATTACCTTGTTACTCTAGAGGGAATTGAAAAAGGAATTCTAGGGTTAGAACTAGGCATGGTGACATGTGACTTAGTTATTTGAACAGTGAATAATTAGGTTTGTGAATAGAATGGAAATATTTGTTTGCCGCATGTAACACATAAGAAATTGGAATTATAACGAGTTTAATTTAATTGTTTTGCATAGGAATATAGCAAAATTAATCTGGATTAAATAAAAGGCAATTGATCACTTGGAAAATGGCTTTTGTCATTTGAGAATTCCTGTTAACAATTCAGTAGACATAATAATTAGTATAATTGAATAATTAATTTATAAGTCATAATTGGGGATATTGGAGTCTTAATCCTTATTTATCTGAATTCAATCAAATCTTAGTTTGTTTATTTGCTTTCTTTTAGAATAATCTCTTTGCATTGTTTAATTTAGTTTTTTAAATCTAAAAATCACAATTATTGGTTGTTTAAATAAAATTGGATTGATATAGTGCTAGTAGTTGGAGTTTATTAATTAAAATTCTTTGTGGGATCGACATTCTATCTTATCATTATATTACTTGTTGACCGTTTATACTTGGACGTTTGCTTTGATTGTGAAATCAATCAACAGTTATAGTGACAGTTTACTCATCATTATAGTTATTATAGTTTATGGCGACGTACCGTCACCATAGTCTAAAAAATCATCGTCATAAACGACTATATACAACACAACTGTATATATACATATAATCCATATATATCTTCTTAATTAAAAGGGAGCTTATGTGGGTAAAATAAAAACCAGCTGTCTGAAAGTGATATGAATGCGTCCCATTAAAATGTGAGAAAATTAAACACAAACCCCAAGTTGGTCAAAGTTAAACCGCTACAAGGGTAAAATAATGGAGTATAAAGAAATAGAATTAATCTTGATCAATTATTTATTATAAATCAAGTATGAACGAGTCATGTTAAAGTCTACAAATTAAACATATACTACCAAATTAAAACATGAAACAACACACTAAAACAACTTCACACATGTTAAATTTAAAACTATCTCATCAAATCACAGTATACAAAAATTTAAAAATTAAACTCTACCACGTAATATTAAACTCATACTATATTTTTAATAATTCAACCATGAGACTCATCTCTATAAAGAA
Organism: Panax ginseng; assembly: GCA_020205605.1. NCBI lineage: Eukaryota > Viridiplantae > Streptophyta > Magnoliopsida > Apiales > Araliaceae > Panax > Panax ginseng. The sequence goes on along the minus strand of CM035149.1, from coordinate 652,475 downwards.
TAAATATTGTTCTATAACAAACTGCGTTATCCCTCATTCCTTTAGTTTTCCTTTTGCGTGTGATAAAAAATAATATAAATATTAATACTTCATATGAATAATAAATGCGTAGTATACAATCCGATAATTTTTTTTAAATTATAACGATTTGCTCATCCGTCAATCATAGTTATTCTCGATCTATGATGACGATTAAAATCGCCATATAGTCTAAAAAAAAACTGTCATTATAAATAATCACAGATCTTATACAAATATGCATATACATATAACCCTATATATATATATACTTATCTCTTGAATTATTTATTATTGTTTTTTATTTGGCACACACTGTATGTACAAGTAAAAAATTACTAGTTAATTAGTGGACAGATAATTTAGAAAAGGGAGATAAAGGAGTAGACAAAAAAGTTGTAATATATATATATATATATATATATATATATATATATATATATATATGAATATGATAAGTGCTGCATAGCTTCAAGAAAAATATGAGTTTTTTCTCCCTTCACCCTTTATATAAAATAGATGATTATAATTTTTTAAAATAAAAAAATATTTTTTTTGGACAATGAAATAAGATACATAAATACTCACAGTGACACCCCTAAAATAGGTATATATCACCAATTTTAAGTCATCAATAACATGGTTCATAAACAACTACAACTTTATTAATACAATACATAAACTGCGAGTTTAAATACAAATATTGTCATCTAGACAATATTCACACCAAAATAAGTTCTCATTATAATTATTGATTATTTTATAAAAATGGTGAGGACTACTAAAATAACTTCCTAGGACCTTCATTCCATACCCCAACTAGTACTTGCTACATTCTCGCATCATGAGAAGAAAAATGGAACAAAAAGGAAAAGGGTGAGCTCAACTAGCTCAGTAAAGAATATTATGACTAAGATAATATAAAATAAATTATCGTTAGTCTTCAACAGGGAAAAATCTGATAAAATACAATAGACAACAAGTTTCAGATTAATATTCGCAGCGGAAATAATAATTCATAGATGAGTTACGTAGAGAATGAAATCTACTATAATCTATGAATTTAAAAGTCCATCGTCATTATTTTATCCCTATAATATCAATCAATATTCATTTTGAATCAAATATTCATCTTTGCATTACAGGCCAAAGATATTCATCAGTTGGTCATGTTCATCTCAACACATGTTCATCTTTGCACTACGGGCCAAAGATATTCATCAGAAAATCATTAATCTTTGCATTATAGGCCAAAGATATTCAATAATATCATCATTTAGGACTGAGGATGATGAAAAATATTTTAAAGAAAATGAATCCAGTGAAACAAAAGAACAAATTATATTAAGGATTCGTACTTTAAACAATCCGGGTTCAAAAATACTTCATAAATAATCATAGTGGAGCAAAATTCAAGAATGATCAAAACATGGATACAATCAAAGCTAGTATCCATAATAGATATTTTGGAAAAAAAATTAAAAATTTAATTTTTCGTGAATAGTCTTAGTATTCGTGAATAATCTTGATCAGATATCGTGAATAAAGGCCAGTATACATTAATAGTAACTCCGACACTAAAAGACAAGAATTTCACAAGAAAAATACTATCAATATTCCTAAGATAATGATATTGGAAGAAATAATATCATTTTTAAAAAAATAATATCACTTACCTCGAAAAGACAAGACTTATTTCCGACCGAATACTAGATATAGTCTTTGAAGGAACTTGCAATCAGTATAGAAACACTCAAAGTTCAAAATACTCACAGAATAATACCGATAATATAGAGAGAGAGAGAGAAAAACTTTAGTTTACGTGTGTGATTTTCAATTCTAACCTAAGCACCCTATTTATAGGAAAATTCTTAGAACACCAAAGCAGAAAATTTAATAAAATAATAATTTATTTTTTTTAAATCTCCTATGCACACAAATATAGTCTAGACATCAGCCACACCTCAATAACAACCACAAAAATGTTTTTCTCAATTAATTCATTTAAAACTCCAAAAAAAAAAATAATTAATTAATTTAGAACTTCAATAATTCATAATAAATAGCCCTTTATCAGAAAAATTCAAACCTCATGTCTTTATCATAGGAAATTCCATTCTCTACAACTTTGCAGAAATTTTTTTTCCAAATTCCAAACAGAAATTGACCGAAATCCACAAACGGACGATTTTACAAGCTATAATCAAATTTTCAGTCAAGAAATAGGGTCCACAAACATGAAAAACATGTTTTAAATATTTTTAGTAACAAAAATACCTTTCCTCTTCATTTATTCATATATCCCACATTCATTGTAAAAATATCACCATTATTATATTATTATAATATAATAATATATTTAAATGAATTATTTATCAGAAAAAGATAAAATTTTAATTTTCAACAATTGTCACATTAAAAATTTTCTTCATATATATCCACATAAAATGAATATTTTCCTCATTATATAAATCAATAATTAATTATTCACAAATAATATTACAGAATCACAATACTGACAACCAGTGCGGCCTCCCAAGAAGAGGGAGCTTTCCAATAAGGATTTCTCCTTACTGGTGCGCAATTAGATGACCAAACCTCTCCTTAGACAGAACTTTTTAGACATTGCCAATATTGCTATCTAATAATATTATTCAAATAATATGAATTATTGATCCGATAATGGAAAATTCTATGTAATGACAATTATTGAAACAACAATAATATAAAATATCAACGCATCAATTATTGAATTAATAAAATATTGAATAGTAATTACTGTAACAATTATTGAGTAGTGCCTTCTTACGTAAGAATCAATAATTGGTGCAATACCGCAGGTGTCTTCTTATGTTTTAACCACCGAGTATTTCAACAAGATAATTGTAAATAACTACAGATTATTTATAAACAACTTATACTTGTCGTTTTCTTCATCATCCAATCGCTTTCCGTGGGGGCCCATATAAAGATCTACCGTCATCGTATAATATTCCCCGACGACAAAGAATATTCCACGACAACAATGAATATTTTATAACCACTTGCTTATTTGAAATATTTGCGCATTTTACCCATGACTAACCACATTAATCAAATCAACCCTTACTATTTCAAAATAATAAATAGAGAAAATTAAATTTCATTTATTATAAGTTGGGGTCTTACAACCTCCCCTCCTTATGAAATTTTGTCCGCGAAATTGACGTACATACCTGGTGTTTCGAAAAGATGAGGATACCTCGCTTTTATTTCCGTTTTCAACTCCTAGGTCATTCAATAGTATGGTTCCTTCACAAAACATTGACTTGTGGGATGATCTTTGTGCGTAGGACATGCTCCTTCCTATCTAAGATCTTGACAAGTACCTCTTCATACGTTAAGTCTTCGGCTATCTCATCCGGTTCTAACTCAATAACGTGGTTCGGGTCTTTCACATATTTACGAAGCACAGATATATGCAAAACATTATGAACACGAGACATACTTGGAGGTAACGCGAGTCTATAAGCCACATTTCCTATTCTCCGGTCGAAGAATCAAAATGGACCAATAAATCGTGGATTGAGTTTTTCTCTTTCCCAAATCTTGTAACTCCTTCCATGGGACAACACGCAACAATACATGATCCCCAATACTAAATTCTACGTTCTTTTTCGATGAAGATCCGCATAACTCTTTTGTCGATCCTGTCTTGCTTTAGATCGTTGTCGAATCATTTGGATCTTTTTCACGTAGTCATACGTACTCAATTCGGGTCCCAACAATGTTGCTTCACCCACCTCATCCCAACATATTGAGAAGCGACACTTTCGTCCATACAATGCTTGAATGGAGCCACACCTATACTTGCTCGATAACTGCTGTTGTTGTAGGAGAATTCCACCAATGGTAAATACTTATCCCAACTCCCTTTGAAATCTAGGACACAGAGTCTTAATAGATCTTTAAGAGTTTGAATAGTCCTCTCTGATTGTCCGTCCGTTTGAGGATGGTATGCCGAACTGAATCGTAAATTCATGCCCATAGCTTTTTGCAAGCTAACCCAAAATCGTGAAGTGAATCTTGGGTCACGATCCAAAACTATGGATACTGGCATACCATACAATCTCACAATCTCATTTACATACATATGAGCAAGACGTTCAAGGGAATAAGTCACCTGTATCGGCAAGAAATGAGCAGACTTGGTTAATCTATCAACAATAACCCAAATAGCATTTATGCCTTGAGAAACCGTGGGAAGACCCGTAACGAAATCCATGGTAATGTGTTCCCACTTCCATTTCGAGATCTCAAGTGGTTGCAATGGACCCTTAGGCACTTAATGCTCCGCCTTTACACGTTGACAAGTTAAACACCTCGAGATAAACTTTGCAATCTCTCTCTTCATATTGTTCCACCAAAATGTATGTCGAAGATCACGATACATTTTGGTACTTCCAGGATGGATTGAAAACGGTGTATTGTGTGCTTCCATAATGATCTTGTACTTCAAATCAGAGTTGTTAGGAATACAAAGTCTGGAGTGGACTCGAAGTATTCCTTCTTCATCGATTCTCGCTTAGAATAGCACCTTCATACTTTCTTCTTCATACGCATCACCTCAAGGGTTGGGGGGCTTGAGCAACTTTAACTTTATCTATTAAAGTTGGTTCTATCGCGTATACTTGACATCATCGCTTTTCGTTCTCGCGATATGATTTTCTCGCAACGCGCCACATACCACGCTTGCTTTTCCAGATGGTATTGAATGGTGTGGTCATAATCTTTTAATAGCTCGAGCCAACGTCGTTGCCGCATGTTGAGTTCCTTTTGGGTGAAGAAATATTTGAGGCTTTTATGGTCTGAATATATCTCCACTTTCTCTCTATATAGATAGTGCCTCCAGATCTTTAGTGCGAAAATGACTGCTGCCAACTCTAGATCATGTGTAGGATAATTCTTCTCATACTCTTTAAGTTGTCGCGAGGCATAGGCTATGACTTTCCCACGTTGCATGCGAACACATCCTAACCCTTTGCACCGAAGCATCGTCAGATAACAAATCCATCCGAACCGGATGGTATTGTCGTAAACAGTCTTAAAATGAGTCTCCTCTTAAGCTCTTGAAACTCTTTTCGCATTCCTCGCTTCCATATGAATTTTGTATCTTTCCGAGTCACCGAGTTAACGGAGTAGCGATTCGAGAAAATCCTTCCACAAATCTCGATAATAACCAATTAAGCCCGAAAGCTACGTCATTGATTCACCGACTTTGCTTGTTCTCAACTTTGTATTGCTTCAATCTTTGCCGAATGTCGACAGATAGTCCATATTTTGACACCACGTGCCCAAGGAATGCTATTTCCTCAAGCCAGAACTCGCATTTCTTCAACTTGGCATATAGCTTGTTTTCACGAAGCCTTTAGAGTACCAGGTTTAAATGGTGCTCATGATCTTCACGGCTTTTGGAATATATGAGGATGTCATCAATAAAGACAACAACGAATCGATCCAAATATTCCTTGAATACTCGGTTCATCATATCCATGAAAGTCATGCGGAGCATTAGTCAATCCAAAAGACATGACTAAGAATTCATAATGCCCAATCGAGTTCGAATGCGCTCTTTGGAATATCCTCGCCTAATCTTCACCGATGATATCCGAATGAAGATCGATTTTTGAAAAAGAATTGTGCTCCTTTGCAATGCTCAAACAGTCATCAATACGAGGTAAATGGATACCTATTCTTGATTGTGACATGGTTTAATTCTCGGTAGTCAATACAAAGTCGCATACTCCCGCTCTTTCTTCTTTACAAATAAAACAGGTGCACCCCAAGGAGATGTACTAGGACGAATGAAACCGATGTCCAACAAATCCTATAGTTGGACCTTTAACTCCTGAAGTTCAATAGGAGTCATTCGATATGGGGTTTTAGAAATGGGCTTTGTACCAGGATCAAGATCAATAAAGAATTCAACTTCACGTTCTGGGGGTAGACCGCAGTTCTTCAGGAAATACGTTAGGAAATTTACTAACAATAGGAATATTATTCAAATCTGACGTGTCTTTATTCAAATCCATAACATGGGATAAGAAAGCTTGACATCCGTTTTTCAATAAACGAATAGCTTTATGACTAAATATGACAGTGATTGATTTTAGTGGTTTAGTTGTTTGAAATCGTACAACAGGTTGGTTAGGAATATGAAAACTAACAACCTTACGAAAACAATCAATTTTGGCATGATGAGTAGTTAACCAATCAATCCCTAAAATCACATTAAAAGTAAGTATATTTAAAGAGATAAGGTCAACAGGTAATGTGATGGTGCCAACTTGGATCAAACAAGATTTATAAACAGTGGATGTGATGAAAGTTTCTCCTAACGGAGTCTCCACAGATAAATCAAAGTCTAATTTCTCCGGAGTTAAGTTTAAACATTGAGCACAAATAGAAGAGATAAATGAATGGGTAGCACCGGTATCTAGTAAGGTATAAACTTCGCAAGAATTTATGATTAGCATACCTATGATCACCTCGTATGGGTTCCTCGTATTTTGACCAGTCACGATAAACCCTCTTCCAGGAACCGTTGACTTTGACTTTTCTGGGACAGCCTTTTGAGTCACCATTCCCGCTGGACTTGGTTTCGCTCTGCATAACTCGGCGATATGTCCTTCTTTTCGCAATTATAGCATACCTTGAACTGTTGTGGGAAGTTTGGTGATATGTCCCTCTTTCCGCATTTATAAAGATACTGACCGGTGGGTCGTTTCTCTCCCACTAGAACCGATTCTTCTTTGGTCTTGACGTCTTTACATTGTCATTATTGAATCTTCTCTTTTTAAAATCTCCCCCTGATTCGCTTCTCCTATTTTCATGGCCATGATTACCACCAGAGTGGTTACCATTCTTGTCTATATTTTTCTTTCTCCGTTGGTTATCGTTGTTTTGATAACTGCTGTCACCGGTATTATCCTGGTTGTGGTCCTTCGGTTGAACGTACTCGTTATCTCGCTCTAATAATTGAGCCTTATTGACAACATCTGAATAGAGAGAAAATTTATGAGAAATGAGATATTGATGTATGCCAGGTTTCAAACCTCTCAAAAACATCCGTGTCATACGTTCCTCATTCTCCACCAAATGAGGTGCAAACCTAGATAACTCTGCAAACTTCGCCTCATACTGGGACACCATCATGTTGTTTTGTTCCAATCTAATAAACTCCACTTCCTTCATATGACGAATACTTTCAGGAAAGTACTTATCATTGAACAGTTTAAAACGCTCCCAAGATATCTTTGAAAAGCAATTTGGATGGGTACGCTTCACGATTCCTACCAAGAATCTGCCTCATTACGGAACATAAAGGTGGCGAATGGAACCTTTTGTTCCTCCGTGCATCCCAAGACATCGAATATCTTGATAATTTGTTTGACCCATGTCTCCACCTTAATTGGATCCGGCTTTCCCCAGAATTCTGGTGGTCCCAACTCTTTGAACTGCTTGGTTGTGACAAACCGTGCGTTGTTATCATTTCCACCTGTATTTTGTGCACGAGTCTCCCTCGTCTGATTTTGCATGAACCGCAAAAAGCTTCTAAACATCCCGTCATTCATCATCTGCTCAGTGGTTTTGTTTACAGGAGGAACATTGCCAGCCTGTTGCACGTTCTCCTCGTTGGTGAGTAAAGGTGTCTCCACGGTCTCATTTACTCCACTGTTAACATTCTCAGTCGACATTCTCAAATACTGCCATAAAATAAGGGTTAATTAAAGAAATTAACATATCACATAATATCCCTATATACTGACCAACCAACAAATAAGCTTAGGTAAGACACACTAACGAAGGATTTACTCGTCTCTCCCCTCCTAGTTCTATTCCCCGATCTCCGCCAAAGATCTTATTCCTAAGCTCTGATACCAACTGTGATACCCCCAAAATAGGTATACATCATCCATTTTGAGTCGTCAATAACATGGTACATAAATAACTACAACTTTATTAATATAATACATAAACTGTGAGTTTAAATACAAATATTGTCATCTAGACAATATTCACACCCAAATAAGTCCTCATTACAATTATTGATTATTTTACAAAAATGGTGAGGACTACTAAAATAACTTCCTAGGACCTTCATTCCATACCCCGACTAGTACTTCCTACATTATCGCCTCCTGAGAAGAAAAATGGAACAAAAAGGAAAAGGGTGAGCTCAACTAGCCCAGTAAAAAATATTATGACTAAGATAATATAGAACAAATTATCGTTAGTCTTCAACAGGGAAAAATCTGATAAAATACAATAGACAACAAGTTTCAGATCAATATTCGCAGCGGAAATAATAATTCATAGATGAGTTACGTAGAGAATGAAATCAACTATAATCTATGAATTTAAAAGTCCATCATTATTATTTTATCCATGTAATATCAATCAATATTCATCTTGAATCAAATATTCATCTTTGCACTACAGGCCAAAGATATTCATCAGTTGGTGTTCATCTCAACACCTGTTCATCTTTGCACTACGGGCCAAAGATATTCATCAGAAAATCATTAATCTTTGCACTACAAGCCAAAGATATTCAGTAATATCATCATTTAGGACTGAGGATGATGAAAAATATTTTAAAGAAAACGAATCCAGTGAAACAAAAGAACAAATATTAAGGATTCGTACTTTAAACAATCCGGGCTAAAAAATACTTCATAAATAATCATAGTGGAGCAAAATTCAAGAATGATCAAAACATGGATGCAATTAAAGCTAGTATCCATAATATATATTTTGGAAAAAAAATGAAAATTTAATTTTTCTGTGAATAGTGCCGTATTCGTGAATAGTACCGTATATGTGAATAGTGTCGTATACATGAATAGTAACCCCGACATTAAAAGACAAGAATTTCACAAGAAAAATACTATCAATATTCCGGCATAATGATATTGGAAGAAATAATATCATTTTTAAAAAAATAATATCCCTTACCTCGAAAAGATGATCTTACGACTAGAATCTCGGATATAGTCTTGAAGGAAACTTGCAGAGTATAACAACACTCAAAGTATCAAAATACTCACAAGAATACGCTCGATAATATAGAGAGAAAACTTCAGTTTCTAGTGTGATTTTTAAGGCTAACCTAAACACCCTATTTATAGGAAAATACTTAGAACACCAAACACTACAAAACAAGGCTTATCTGTGACCAATAATATCAGCGACCGCATTTCCGGTCATTGATAATAATAGTAGCGACCGCTATCTGCGACCGAGATGAATTCTAGTCTCTAGTTTCTATCCGTGACCGCATGCGGTCGCTGAGATGAATTTTCCCCCAAAAAATTTGGTGGGAAACCCTAGCGCGTTTTTTTTTTTGGTAACTAACTTTATCCATGATCGCGTGCGGTCATTTGATATATCCATCATTATTAAAATCAACCGACGCGTGCGGTCACCGATTCTCAAAACCTTAATCAGACTCAAGTTCGCGATATCGATGCAGGAAGAAAAAAAAAGAGGAGATACTACGACGAGGGAGAAGAGGGAGTAGGGGGAGAGAGGAGACCACTGGCTTGCCTTCTGCTTTCAAACTTCACCACCGCCAAGACCACGGTAAACCCCCAATTAATCTCTAAATTAAACTTTTAGTTATCCTTAATCTCCCGATTCACTTCTCCTCACTTCTTTTTAATTAGCCAAACATTAGTTCAATTTGAGTTTTGAAATTTAATCTAGGGTTTAATTTGTTATATATTAATCGAGGTTTGAATTCAATTTGGGTTTGATATGTTGGAAATTTGGATTTGATATTTCTTTGTATTGTATCGCAATTAGTGTTTGATTTGTGCAAATACATATTCTACAATTAAGTTTTAATTTGTATAAATTTGAGTTTGATATGTAATGTATGAACAGAAAAGAATGTATCAATTTTTGGTTTGTTTATGCATGTTTAGGTATAGTGTGTATGTTTGATATATATACGGAATAGTAACATTTATCTCCGATGACTATTTCGTAGAAATTAAGTTTCATGCCCTGACACGTATCTCCCTAAACTTTTAGTTTCCCTATTCTGTTTGGCAGTAGCGAATTTTGTAGGATTATTTTTTGATTTTATTTCAAAGGATTTGGATAGAGAGAAACCTTGACTTCGCTTAGTTGTAGAATTACATAACTTAAGTTCGAGAGCTATTTAGATCTAGGAATGCATTTTTACTGTATCTAGATTGGATCTAGAGCTGTAATTTGGTTTATTAGTGTGTTTTCATGTGCTAAGTGTTTTTTCCGGAGAAGCTTACATGTCACGCGATCGGCCGATAGTGGTCATTGACACGTGAACCACGTCGACTTTGGTTCTCGGACTATCTTTGACTTCGGTTTATGACGATCGAATTTATCATTTCGGTCCCTCATAGAGGTCGCAGATATGGCGGTCGCTGATGTGCATCTCAAATGACGATTTTATCTTGACGACTATCGGCGATCGCAAACGATCGATGATATGTATCTCATGACCGTATCACGATCATTGATAAACCTCTTTCTTGTAGTGAAAGTAGAAAATTTAATAAAATAATAATTTATTTTTCTTAAATCTCCTACGCACACCAGTATAGTCTAGACATCAGCCACACCTCAATAACAACCACAAAAACGTTTTTCTCAATTAATTCATTTAAAACTCCAAAAAAATAATAATTAATTAATCCGGAACTTCAATAATTCATAATAAATAGCCCTTTTATTAGAAAAAATCGAACCTCATGTCATTTTCATAGGAAATTCCATTCTTTACAACTTTGCAGAAGAAAGTTTTTCCAAATTCCAAACAAAAATTGACCGAAATCCACAAACGGACGATTTTACAAGTTATAATCAAATTTTCAGTCAAGAAATGGGGTCCACAAACATGAAAAACATGTTTTAAATATTTTTTAGTAACAAAAATACTCTTCATTTATTCATATGTCCCACATTCATTGTAAAAATATCACCATTATTATATTATTATAATATAATAATATATTTAAATGAATTATTTTATCGTAAAAAGATAAAATATTAATTTTCAACAATTGTCTCATTAAAAATTTTCTCCATCTATATCTACATAAAATGAATATTTTCCTTATTATATAAATCAATAATTAATTATTCACAAATAATATTACAGAATCACAATAATCGATAACCACGGCGCCTTCACAGAAAGAGGGGTTTTCCAATAAGGATTTCTCTCATCTTGGCATTGATTAGATGACCAAACCTCTCCTTAGACAGAACTTTCTAGACATTGCTAATATTGCTATCTAATAATATTATTCAAATAATATGAATTATTGATCCGATAATGGAAAATACTGTGTAATGACAATTATTGAAACAACAATAATATAAAATATCAACACATCAATTATTGAATCAATAAAATATTGAACAGTAATTACTGTAACAATTATTGAGTAGTGCCTTTTTACGTAAGAATCAATAATTGGTGCAATATTGTGTGCTACTATGTTTTAACCAATTTAGTATTTCAACAAGATGAATCAGTAATAACTACGCCAGCTTATTTATAAACAACTTATACTTGTCGCTTTCTTCATCTAATCGCTTTTTCGTTATGGGGCCCACACAAAGATCAAGCTTGCGCATCGTAATTAATATTCCTCCACAAAGAAGAATATTCTACGACAACAATGAATATTTTATAACCACTTGCTTATTTAAAATATTTGCGCATTTTACCCATAACTAACCACATTAATCAAATCAACCCTTACTATTTTAAAATAATAAATAGAGGAAATTAAATTTCATTTATAATAAGTTGAGGTCTTACACTCTTGTTTCACTAAAAGAGTTGTATTTATAAATTTTTATATTTTCAAATTATATATATGTTCATAAATTTATTGAACTAAAGTTTAATACTGGTATCATATGACATGATGATAATAAATTGTTAAAGAGAGATTGTGTAATTTTACATAAACAATGGAACTCAACACATACATATAATTTTATTTAAAACCAAAACACAATCACATCTTCCAAGACTAGCTAGGTTACAACTCCTTCCTAACACAAAATAACAATGAAGCTGATAATTATAATTATTAGTATTTGTTACTATAATATGAATAAAATAAAATTTTATACAGTACCAATACAGTACCAGTAGTGCATACATGACACCAATTATGTTAAAATAGGATCTGGTTAGTATGAAGTTTATTTTTGGTAAATTTGGTCAATTTACCAATAAAATATTGACACAAACAGAGCTTTGTCTGCGTCTCAACACTCTATTGACCAATTGACCAACTTACCTAAAAATAAATTTCATGCTAATCACTTCTGTTAAGATATGTTAGTACTACATTATTTGTAGTATTAAATAAATTTATTTTTATTTAAATAAACAACCGACCGACCGAACCAAACCCAAACCCCACTGGCTAGTGGCTACTCACACCGATTGGCTTAAATTGCTAGTCCGCAACAAAAATCTGAATCCCAAATCCAACAGAACATTATCGTCATTTATCGTCGTCGGCGGCAATTACTGAAGTTCTCAAATTCAACCCAACGCTTTGTAATTGGATCATCATCGTAGTCATAAATAAGATTGCTTACCACTACCGGGATTACTCTATTAACTAAAAATCAATCAATGGCGGAATCTGTTGAAGAGACTTTCAGATAAAGAGTCGACAAAATATTCGGATCCCTTAATGCATCATCATCCTAGGACCTTACCGACGACAAGGTCGAGAAGAGAGAGTGGAAGCGGTACAAAGAAGACGACGTCGACACCAATAGAGCTGATGAGACTCCTTCTTCACTGGACAATTTGTTCAAAAATGTACAAAGAGGCGCTCCTTTGAATGGTGATGACGAAGATGAATGGAATATCATATCTTTTATTGGCCTCTGTTAACGCCAAGATCTTCTGCCACGTCCCAATCATGTAAGACGCCCTGATCCTGCACAGTAAACACGGTAAACACCATAAGCTTGACGGCTGTTCCGTCGGGGGATAGCTCAGGCGTGAGAGTCAGTATGTGTTCACAAAGTTAACAATGGAGGAATGTAATGTCTAGTGTCTAGAGAGAGATAATAAATCTTGGTTGTGTGTATGTGTGAGAATATGAATGTGGAAATATATGAGAGCATACCTCTAGACGATGGCTTCCTTGTTAGGTTATACTCCCTTTGCCTGGATTACTGTGCCACCCATTATTACCTGACACACTCTCCTGATCTGATGGGTTCTACCGACTGCATGTAGTCTATCCATTGCTTTTGGCCACTGTTTTCTACCGCCGGCCGGCTATGATCCCATCCACATTAATGCATGGCAGGAGTTTTAGTCAACCGTCATCCTTTTTCATCATTGCAACTCAAAGTAACAGATATTAAAATATCTAATGGGTCGATCCACTGAAATGACCCGATCTTAAAGGTTAAAATGGAAATAATATGGTGACTGGGCCCAGTGACTCTCACAGATTAATAATAAAGGCCCAATAGATTGATTAAATGAGTAGGCCCAATATACCCGGCCCAAAAAGAGGAAATATCATGACCCAACAGCCTCGATTGCACCCTCGATAATGAGGTATTCATATAATTCATTGGTGTTAATCTGGGCTAGGGTGGGTGGGGTTTTGTTTTTGTATGTATGCAGTTTTCATTTATTTTTTTATGGCATAATAAAATTATGTGATCCCGGTAAAGAAAGAAGGAAATTTTCTGTCCATATGTGAAATTTATGTGCTTAAAGCCCTTCAATGTTGAGGATTAGAGGATTCAAAGTTAATTATAATTTAAATTTAAAATGGCTTATAAAAATGAATATTTTATCCATATAGAACACCTCTTATAAAATTATAAAAATGGGGATTTTATCACTTTTTTATCCAATGCTAAATCGGTGACCTATGTATGTATTGACTATAAATAAAGATTTTTTTTTTGGATTTGATAAAAAAGAGAAACAACTTTACTTACAATTACATATAAATAAAAGTATTTGGCATGTCCAGGCAAGGAAATCCTACCTTACTTGATTATGGTTTCGAATTGGTTGAGTATTAGAGAAATCCACAAACAGTATATGTCGTGATCGAAGGTCCGAAGAGAGGATAAGAAACCAAAGCAACATGCAGAACTCTAGAGAGAGCCTTCTTGTTTCTCCTGAGAGTGGAGAATCAAAAGTCTCAAGTCTAGAAATGAGGGAGCTATTTATAGGAGAGACATCTCTTGGTATGTAGTCATGTGCCAGACACTGGCATGTGACTTCAAGTCACTTATCAGAAATGACCCTGTTGCCTTAAGTGGTGTCCAAGTCTTCCCATCCTGTTAGGCACAAATCTAAATCCCTCGATCATTTCCCAATAGAAACTGCCTCCGTAAGCCTTCCTACAGTCGGAAACTTACGTGCTTCTTCAGATCGAATCACGTTTTTGTTCTCGTACATCTTCAAAAGTACAACGACTCAGAGGTTCACCGGTGGAGTTGATGAGTGCATATTATTCATTTATTTCGATTCCTTTATGTTTAGTTTTATTGCATGTTTTATGTGTATATGAGCTTATTAAAGTGTTTAATGATTTCATGAAGAATTGGAGTTGAAACGAGGAAAATGGGAAAATTGTAGGGTTTTAGCACTAAGTTGGATGCATGGTCTTGGTTTGGAACTTTGATTTTATTGTAGAGCTCTTCCTTAGCTTTTCAAAACATCTTAAATCGTCCCAATCGGAGTTCATATGGAAAAGGTTATGACCTTTTTACCAAACGGATGTTGAATCTCAAAGTTTGAAAGTTACAATTTATATAACAGTTACTTAGAGCCCAATTTTGACCTTGATCCAACCAGAATTTGTCAATTCTTAAATAATGAAAGTTGTAGATCTCGTCGAGAGCTTTGATTTGATAGGTATCAGGCCCCGTAACTCCTCCCGGACCAAAAGTTATGGTCGTTCTATCGAAGGATGTAGCAGAAAATGGAAATTTGCCCCAACAAATTTGAGCGGGAAATTTGGAAAATCTTGGATTTTTGAAAAGTTTCTAAAAGTAACTTTTAGCAGATTCAACATGGAATGGGATTGATATTTCTATTAGATTTTGGATATTTTTAGATTGAGATTTATTTTCAAATTGGATTATATTTCTTTATGGAAACTAGTTGTAATTTGTAAATCCTTTTAGGATTTGGATTTCTAATTCTCATAGGATTTAGGTCTTTGTCTAGCACTATAAATAGAGGATGATAGTCAGGGTTTTATTCATTCAATATTCTATCACCTCTCATCTACATCATTGAAGTGCAGACTTGGAAGACATGAGCTAAGATCTTTATATTCAGTTCTAAGTGATGTTGAACCTTATTTATAATTAATAATTAATTGACTATGTATTATTTATTCATTCTCATATGAAATTCATTCTTGATAACCTGATTTAATTTCTAAATGCTATTTGGCTTAACTGATTTGATTTCTGCAGGATTGAGTTGGTTAACGAATATCACATGCTAGATTAAGGAATAGTATTACGTGTAATTGATATTGTTCCTAATCACAAGTATTACCTTATTATGGACAAGCTTTTGAGTATTGCTATGATTATCAGAAGACAAGTTAAACAATCCGAGCTTATGTGTTTGTTGCTTGAAATAGTCTAGTTCTTAATGCTACTGTTATATTAAATCTAGAATTATATAATGATTAGAATCTTGTGAAGAACTTGTTTCATTGAGTGACAATCTAAGGGGAGTTTCGGGTAGCGGAGCTCGTTGTTACCTAGGGCTATTAGTTTCATTGAAAGGCAAATAATGTTACACTTGACTAATCCATTGTTGTAAAAAGGTGATATTGAATTGAACTGAAGTTTTTTATTCATTGTTAATTCTTATTAGTTTATTTTGTTAATTTAGTTAATCAATTCAAAATCCCCTTTTCATTAGAAATCATAGGATAAATATAAAACAAATCACTTTGTGGGATCGATCCTTACTTATTATTGTGCTAATTGTTTGAATTTGTAAAGTGAAAGTAAGGTTAATTTAGGAGTGTAAACGACGGCTCCCAGGAATACCACATAGGAGGTACTGACCAAGTGATTTAACCCTAGGGTGGTCGAACCCCAGGAGTGAAACCCTACGTCCAAGCTCACTTCAGTCCGTCTTGCTTTCCCTTGCTTGTTTTGTCCATTTTCTATCCTTTTGATGAGGTTTTGGATCTTTCTAGGGGGCGAACCCTAGGTGGTACTCCTTAGGCAGTCATCTTCTTTTGTTTGGTTTTGTTGATCTCATCTTCGTTTCACTTGCTAACTCAAATCGAATCAGGTATTATCAATCTGACCAAATTAAGGAGGTGCAGCCGTAGAGAGACCGAACCCTAGGGACCATTCCCTAGGGAGGCTATCTTCTTTTGCTTGGTTTGTTTATGTCACATTTGTTAAGCTTGGTAATTTGGATCACAACAAGAAAACATTTTCAATCGAACCAAATCAGGAGGTTGAACCTATAGCCAAACCATAGGAGGCGAATTCTAAGGGGTCTTCCAACACTTAGTTTTTTTTCATTGATCTTGTCCAAACTCTGCTCATATTTCTTTAGGTGATCTAAAGACAAGATCATTGTTTGGACAAATATAAGGTTGAACCCGTAGGGATCGAACCCTAGGGGTCATTTTGACACTTAGCCAATTTTTTGTCTTTTTCGATCTCCCTCGATTCATCCAATTGGGTGCTTCAATCGAGTTATTTGGTTTGCATGCGCCCCTAAGGTTCAATCCTAAGGTGTTGAACCCTAGGAGTGTTGAACCCTAGTGGCAACTCTGAATTCGCATTCCAACACTAAGTGAAATTTATAACTTTTTGCTCTGCTTTGACTTTTTTGGGCAATTTGATTCAATCGGGTTACTAAGGGTCCACTCATTGAACACACGCCCCTCTTTCATATCTAAGGGCTCACATCATCATTTTAACTTAGAAGTCAAAAATTAAGTTAACACAAGTGAACTATTATATTTTCTACCTGCATTTCTGTTTTAAAAGCTATCAGCAGGAAGAGGAAGATGAATACGACAAACTGGCTGAAGGCAAGGAGAATGTTGGTGATCGCTTATATATGCGGGATATCACTGATTATGGACCGTATTTAAACTCTCACAATGTACTGCCCGATTCTGTACTGGATGTCCAAAGGGACACTCGTGCTAGTAGGGATGATTTACGAATTATGCTGAAAGAAGCTGAAACAACGGCTCAAAAAATTGATTCGTACCAGACTCGTGAGATATCCATAATGAATGCTGAGGAGCCTCATGTTATACTATCTGAAGATGGTGTTAAACTGAAGTCTATATTGAAAAGGAAAAACAATGTGACAATTAGGTCATCAAAACGTGTCAGGTTTGACCCTGCTTGTGATGATAATAGCGAATGCAAATCAGAAGAACATCAAGACTCCTTTACAGGTGCTTCATTTGGTGACTCTTTCTTGGAAGAAAATGTACCAAGGGTTCCAGATTATCTGATGAATCCTTCCAAGTACGTACGCTATAGTTTTGATTCGCCTAGTGACATTGGTGAAGATTCCAACAACCGAGCTTGTGAAAACTTTATTGAGCCAATCAAAGGGGATGCATCTCTTGATCCTCCAAAATCAGTGATGTTTATACCAAGGAAGAAAACAAATGACGCCGATACAATATTTAATAGCAGTGAGGTAAAGGAAGATCACAGAGATGGTCATAAGAAGTATGTGAAGCAACCAGGCTTTGCTGTTGGCATTGCAGCTGAGGAAGCCCAGCAGAGTGAATTTCGTGTGATGGGAGATGGCGAGTCAGTAACGGATACTACTTGTAGAAGTACAGGATTCCGGAAATCTGGTCGCCGTTATCGTACCAAACTGAATTTGGAAGATGGTGCCTCTTGACGTTCTAAGCAGTTGGTCGAGCAGGATTCACTTTTGGCATAGAAGCTGATTGTCTTCAGAAAGTGGATAAACCTGGTGAGGATCAACCAAATTAATGTTTGAAGTGGCTGTTGTTATTCTAGTTGAGCTATATTTCCAAAAAATATAAATGGCAAACTTAAAATCAAATAGCTGTAGGGATCAACGGTTGTACATTTAACAAGGAGACCAGGATCTATGTCTAGTGATGTGGTGGAAATTATTGCGTTACTAATTTTGTAAAGAAATCATATACTAACTAGCTTCTCAACATGCCTTTCACATTTGGCTAATTTTGTTCTTATAGTTGCCCTTGTTTATACATGTGGTGTTTGTTGTCTATAGAAGGTAGTCAAGACAACAAATGTCTAGAGAGAACATATCTCAGTTATTTGAGAGGCTGTAGATGGGCGTCACAGTGAAAATCTCATGTCGCAAGGAAGGAGCTACCTTAAGTTAGTTTAGCAGCCGGGCGTTGGTTGTTGAAACTAGTCTTCTCTTTACACAGGATTGCATTATATGTTGTAGCGTGAGCACCAAACTTTATTTGGTTCTTCATGTAATTCCTTTCGCTGTCAACATTTTGTCATTGTGGCAGCTTAAAATTGCAGTGGTGTCAATATCGTATTCCTACTGCACTACATGCAGGACAAGTTGTGATTTTCACCTCTTAATTATCTCAACTCAAAAGTTTTCCCAACTCCCAGGCAGCCAAGAAATAAAAACACAGCTCTTATCAATGAAAATTTTCATGACAAAGAATCAGCGATACTAGCACTTTAAGATTGAGGTTCATATAATTACTGATCAAATTACAAATAGCATATTACAACCTGTAAATGGATAAACTGTGCAGACAATACAAACCTGAGGTTAATAACTCAAAGTATATGAATAGGTAAATAAATAATAAAAAAGAAAAAGAAAAAAAAGCCAAGAAAGCTGGTACTCCCTGAGTTCCAAGCTTTATTATCTGTGTATAAACCTATGATGTCAACAAGCCGCTAATGAAATTTTTTTTAGAAGCAATCCATTTTGAATGCGGTCTTGAGAGAAATAAATCTTTTTAACCACTTCAATTCAGGAAGAACTTCTGTTATGTACATTGCAATCTGAGGAGCTTGTCACTACAACTTATCTGCAATTCTACCCAAAGCATCTGCAAGCTTACTAAGAACAGCAATAAGGCTATTTCCATGATCTTTCCTCTGCTCCCTATCCAACTGAAAATTCGTGTTCTGAACTTCAAGTTGGGAGCTCAGCATTCTGCCATTCCTCTCCAATGTTTTGATCAACTGATTTTGTAAATATGTCTCCTCATCTCCATCTGTTGCAAGTCTTTTTCGTTTCTGTCCTTCCTGAGTCGTAGTTCCTACCTCCGGGTTTGAGGGGGATTGTTTCACATGACTTGCGCCTGAAAAAAAAAGCTTTCTTAGTACAAAGTGTCGCATTAAAATATATGAACCTTCTCGCCAAAGGGTACTACTCTGTCCCTGATAGCTTTCCTGTCCCTGATAAGAGAGCCAGAAGAAGGGCTGCCACCATAACCTAGCAAATACTCAAAACAACTACTAGACATCCCGACTGACAGAAAATACATTGCAGGAATTTTAAAATCACTCAAGTAAGCTTTCTTGGATATTTCAACATTTCTGCTATTCTAGCTTACGTGACAGTTTGGAAAATGTTACGGTTGAACAATTACGACACATAGCTCCCTATAAACATTTCACAATAGAAGTTTTCATAAATAACATTTCATGTATCAACCAACTATATACAAAAACATTGCGCCTGTGAGTTACTTGTACCATGCAGACTAAACAGGTTTAAGGAAAGGAGATGTGGATCATTCCTTGGTTATTTAAAAAACAGGAAATGACCTGGTCAGAACCACATATCTTATAAATATTAATAAACCTGTGATATTACTTATGGTCCACTGTTGATAAACTTGAGAAAAGGTGCTGAAACTGCACACCTTTTCTGGAAATACCCTAGTTAGATCAAGATATGGTAATGGGTGCCCATACGACTATGTGATAGTTTGGATCACTAATAACGTAAAATGAGCTAGTGACGAAGACATGTATATTTTAAGTTATCAGTCACATCTTAAGACAGAATTCCTGAATATGATCATTAACCTTTTATACTGATCTGAAATCCAAAACGAGTCATGAACTGAATGAAAGCCCAGAAGCAATCTTGTTGACCACGCTGAGTGGACACTTAATCAAAATCAAAAGGTAGGGTGCATGAATTTTCCACATAAGCCGTGCATCTAAAGTCCAATTCAAAGTAGGAACTAACAAATAATGAATAATGGATCATAAAACAAGTAGCATTTGTTGCAGGACTTCTTATTGATTCCAGTCTCACAAATAATGAAGAAGTAATCGAGTGTTAGCATGAGAAGTAGTAGCTAAGAGGCATTGAAGAATCTTCAGTAGAAGTACCTCTAAACTCTAAAGTATTCATCAAAACTCCCTTTGCTTTATAGCATAGAGCAAAATAGGTAATCAAAATAACTCGACAGAAAGTAAGATTTTCCATGACAAAAAATAATTGTTTTGTTTTTCAATACATGCATAGAATAAAGACGTGCAAATCTATTCACACTACGTGAAAATTCTTGACATACTAATGAATAGAAAACCAATTAAGGTGCCTTAATTCTTGTTAAAATAATCTTATAACCCAAAACATTTACCTCTATCAGAAATGGGGAATAATACATAGAATTGGTTTCATATGAGTTATCATGTAATCAACTAAGCATAGAAGCTTATACTCTTACGTCGCAGTGATGCATTGTTAAACTACTCAGTTACAAGTCACCTAAGGCCTCAAACAAAGTTACCTTGAGCTGAACACTCTTCAGGTTGATATTGTTTTTCTGTAAAATAAAGAAATCAAAAGAAAAAAAGAAAATCAGGGACAGCTTCACAAGTGCTGTAATAATTAAACGTAACACTAAACCAAAACGTTACCCCATAAAACAATCTGGAAAAGAGTACAGTAGAAACACAATTAACAACAACGATAATTAACAAGCTATATGGCTTTATCTCAAAAGGTCCCTTTCTAAAAATGTACACGTATTTGAAGGAATATATTTATAACAATCCGGCCACACTCGAGCCAGGATCGAGTCTTAAATTTACTGTCATAAGAATATCATTCCACATGTCCCCAAAAGGTCATGATGTTGGTACTCTTGGTAGTACGCTCAAGTCTTAAATACAATATAATACATTCCACGTGTCCGATTGATGCGAGACTGGGGAATCACAATTTTCTCCACTTGTCAAATCACAACCCACAATCTACAGAATCACAATCCTTGGGGCATGTGTGGGCACTAGACCCACCAGATCACAAAGGGTCACTACTATCATATGTAACAAGCTGGCTCGAATCAAGCCCAAATGAAGCCTTCCCAATAGAAACCCATCACATGCCCAAGTAAAAGGTAATTACTTTGGTACTCTTGATAGTAACTTAAACATTCCACATGTTCCAACGTGGTAGTAGAGTATCACAATATTAACTTTCTATGTATACCAATCAAAATAAACTTCCTAGGTAATACCTTTGCTAACCTAAGAAGTACATGTACCATGTAGATGCTAACATTGGATCGAACATGTATCATATAGCTGTTAACATTGGATCAGTATAAATTCGATAACTTTATCTATCAATTCAACAAATGTCAATATACCAAGTAATATATACACAAGGAGTAGATGTAATATGTCCGTCTTTATCCGAGCCAACCACTTACCTGAAATAGGAATAGGAATAGGAACTGGAGCAGGAACCGTCGTGGTGGGAGCCTCCTTTTGCTTCCCCGGACTCCCAACCATATCGTCTTGACCCGATTGTTCAAAATCAGAGAACAGCCCATCATCAGCAGCTGCGGTCCGCCCACTATCAAACACAGCCTCCTCCGCCTCAAGCACTAGTTCTTCACCGACAGTGGACGGCGCCAGAGCTAAAGCCAACGCTGTTGGAGTCTCCGATGAATCCAAGATATCATAGACTTCTCTGTCAAAGAATCCGGGCAACTTTTTCTCTCTCCTCAAGTCGTTTCTCATCACCCAAAACGACTCCGTTTCCTCAAAATCTGAGACTCCCACTCTTTAATCTTCTTGAAGTCTCCGGCCAGATTGCTCCATCTCTTCCGGCACTGGACTGGTCCCCGGTTCACACCGTGGCGTTTGCAGTAGGAAGAAACAGATGCCCACTTGGGTTCGACCTGGCCCGACCCAAAAGCCAGGCCTGCGGTCCGACCCCTTCGAACCCGATTTTCTGCGCCTCTCTTGCCTTGTATGAGAACGAGAATCTCTTGTCTCGTCCATCGGGGCAATCTCGGGGGGCCCGATTGGCTTCATCGCCGGCGTCGACAGAGGGTTGACGTCCGTGAAGGACGACGTCAAGGTCGCCGTCAAGAGGTGTTGGAGCGAGACTCAACCGCTCTAACGCCATACACTAGTAGTACTACTCCGTGTAAAAGGGGGCACGTGACTTAACGGGTGGGCGTGAAAAAAACGGCGTTAATAGGGACAAGTCCGTTTATAGGGGAGAAGGGTGTCATATCTCCTTTCTCCGTAAAAGGAGAGAGGTGGGAGGCTAAGAGGGGAGAGAGAGAGAAGAAACGTTGTGTAATTTGGGTGGGACTAAAATTTGTTTTTACCATGGATGCTAAACACATTTTAATATGTCAAAATGATTAACTTATTTTTAATATATATGTAAAATAACTGCATCGTAAAAAAAAAATTATTGTTTACGATTAAGTACAGTGATATATATATATATATATATATATATATATATATAAAATTGTAAATACGTCAAGATTCTTTAAATTGTTTGCTCAATAAAGATATTTTAATTACTTTGTATATTTAAATTTGAATTATAGTGTAATTTATTTAGTTTTTGTGTACTTAAATTTGAATTCTAATGCACCCGGAGCACCGAGTTGTAAATGGTAATCGAAAAATTCGTATTCGTCCGCATCCGTCGTATTTGAAAAAAGCGAATATATCCGTATTCGATTTAAAGGTATTCGTAAATAAACAGATACGGATACAGATATAGGTGTATTCGTATTCGTTTAACATCCGGTCGTAAATATATCCGACGAATATTCAAAATTCGATATTCGGTGTGCGCCTTAGTAAGTCCTATATTAGCTTCGGAATTAAGCGTAAAACACTAACGAGTTATATCATAGTCGGACTGAGAATTTCAAAAACGTTTCTCAATATTATTGACATTCTAAATTATTTCAAGATCATATAATCTCATTTTCTAAATCAAAATTCTATTTCGATACTTGATATGAGTTTAAAAATAAAAGAGTAATATTTTCATTTAAATGGAAGTCTTAAATAAAGCATAATATATTTTAAAACAATACATTTAAGAATTCGAGTAATTACTAAGACATACGTTAAAGTAAACGATAATTTGAAAATACTAAATAGTTCGAAAAATCACTTACAATACGTAATTTTAAAATACTAAATGTTGGGTCATGATATTTTAGGCATTGCCAAAAAGGCTTGGGCCGAGCTACTTGGTTCATCTACCGGGTCATTTCAATTGGGTCCTCTTTGTTGGGTCGGGTCGGTGGGTTGACCTAACAGATATTTAAATATCTACATCTTTGACCGGTAATGATGACAAAGATAATGGTTGACTGATATCTTACATTGCATTAATGAGGATTGACACGATTGATTGGTGGTGGACAAAGGGGATGGGATTAACAGGAAAGCTACCTGCAGTAGGTGGTGTCAGGATGGTCGGTTGCACACAAAACCGGGTCTTGTAGTATATCATAGCGAGGAGGTCATCCATAAACTGGTAACTGATAATTTTCTCTCTCTCAATAAACTAGATATTTTATCCTCCATTGTTAACCTTGTGATCGCCTGTACTGACTCTCACGCCTGAGCTATCCCTCGACGGTCGAAGCCGTCAAGATTTTGGTGTTGATTGTGTTTAGTGTGCAGGATCAGGACGTCTTACATGATTGGGAAGTGGCAGAAGATCTTGGCGTTAACATTGGCGCTAGAAGGAGGGCTGTGTTCTAGTGTCTTTGAGTTTTCAATCACAATCTTTTTAGTTGTTCTACGTCAGAAGATGGTGAGGAGTAGAACTGTCACATCGGAGGGACAGCCGATGGCTGTGAGTTCGTCTTTGCAGCGTATTTCTGCCAAGGATCGTTGGGGTCCTTCAAAGAGTTCTCATGACAGCACGGTTTCCAAGCATGAAGTAGGGGGTTCTCGTTCGAGAGCCCACGGCGAAGCCCGAAGATGGTTGGTCTTTGCTGCTGACAAGGAACGTGATCATGGCCGAAGGCGAGTAGAAGGCACCCTGCCTAGAACTCGGCACCGAAGTGGTCAGGACGACAAGGCTGCCAAGTTGGTGAAGATGGCAGACGAAGCAGATAAAGCTTTGGAGGTTCTCTTGAAGCGGAGCGAGGATATAGTTGTGCATGTGCTTCAGATTGCAGAGCTGAAGGACGAGGCGTCCAATTATGTGCAGATCCTTCGGATGGCAGAGCTAGAGCAGATGCTTCGGATGGCAGAGCTGAAGAACGAGGCGTCCAATTATGTCCAGTCTGAAAGACGTAGTAAAACAGTCTATACACTTTGAAAATATGTCTCGATGCAGTCCTCAGGATCAAAGAAGACCCAGAAGCCATATTTTTAAGGATCCGAAGAGGGTACCTCACCTTAGGGGTTCTTGGGGTTATGGCACAAGCAGTTCAAGAGGATGTTCACCAGAGAGTATGGAGAAGGCATTCCGTCTTGAGTGTTCTCGTAGCAGCGGAAGGGCTCAACATCGAAGCAGATCAAGAAGCCATACTCTTGAGAGGCCGAGGAAGGCACTCTACCCTATCGGTTCTCGGGATTATGGTCGAAGCAGACGAACCACAGTGAAAAAAATTTCCACAGAAGTAGATCCAGAAATCACACTCCCGAGAATCCACTGAGGGCACATCGCCTTGTGGGTACTTGTCTTCGGAGAAATCCATCTAAAGCTATAGGTTAGGATGGAACAGACCGGACCATTCAGAAGAAGCTTTGAGGAGGTTTATGTCCCAATCGGTGAAAGCGAGCTCATGGATCTTTGTGTCTGCGCATGGATATTCTACTTGATAATCGGTCAAGGTAGTCGTCAGTTCGATTCAAAGATAAAAGATTCACTTTTTCACAATTGATCTTCTTCCTATTGGTCCTAAATTCACAATGGTGTAAGGAGGACGGGGTGGACTCGCTGACCATTCGATGAAGCCTTGTCGGTAGGAGTGTCCTTATGAATTTGTCTTACCGCGAGTGGTAAACAAATTCCATGGTCCTTTTAATATTGTTTTACCGCGAGTGGTAAATAATATGCACCGAAATAAAGAGGATGGGGTGGATTCGCTGACCATTCGATGGTAGCCTCATCAATAGGAGTGTCCTTATGGGTTTGTTATACCCTGCGTGGTAGACAAACTCCATGGTCCTTTTAATATTGTTTCACTGCGAGTGGTAAACAATATGCACCGAAGTAAGGAGGTTCGGTCGGACTCGCTAGCCATTCGACGGTAGCCTTATTGTTAGGTGTGTCCTTTTGAATTTGTTTTACCGCGAGTGATAAACAAATTCCATGGTCCTTATATATTTGTTATACCCCGCATGGTAGACAAATGTTCTTATATCTTTATTTTACCCCGAGTGGTAAACAAGATCCCGATGGTGCAAGGAGGATCAGCCGAATTCACCTTATACATGACATGTCCCACACTTCGGTAACGATAAGTATGCATTACTTTATTTTGTTCAAGTGTTGAGTTCGGATTATATTATCATTGTTTTTAACTGTTATATAATTTGCTTGATTATTGACTAACAGTTTAAGATAAGAGGCACTTGTACAGTTTCAAATTTGATTGATGCTGAATTATTGACAAGAAATGTTCACCCAGAAGTAATAAGGCATGAAGTGGATATTTCATTAATATTAACTGTTCACAAAAAGTTAGGATATTTGCAGAAATTTCTACAGCTAAAGGTAAAGGGGAGGTCATCTTCAGGATTCTTTCTTGTCATCATCGCTGTCTGAAGAGTCTAGAAGAGATGGATCTACCTTAGCCCGAGCTTTTTCTTGCCTTTACTTCGGAAAATTTCATATCCTTTGGCATACATATGGACGATCTCATCGTTCAGCTCGGCGGATTTTCTGTATTCTGCCTATATGCTGCCCGGATTTCCTTGCGAAGGTCTTCGGTCAGTGGCGGACCCAAATTCCTAAGGGCCCGAGGCTCGTTGAGCTCTTCTTCAAGCTTCTGACGATGTACCACGAGTTACGAAGGATCCGGACTCGATATCAAATCCCTGATATATCAATGATGACCCGACTTCAGAATGGCATTATCCCTTCGGGCGGCATTTTCTTCGGTATCCTCTTCGGCATTCTCTTCGGTATCCTCTTCGGCTTCTTTGTATTTGAGATAGAGGCACCCAAAGATAGCGTTTGCCTGCAGACGACCATTATTAGTCAATCAGTTCAAATTGATGGGCAGCGATGTAAATGAGTAAAGTCAAAACTATCAAATTCCTTTAGTCCGGTATTTCAGTCCTTCGTCCATCAGGTCCGTGATGGAGCTGTTGTCGAACCGATGATCATCGGTATCACGAACGCATTTTATTAAAGGTCGACATGGGAATTTCTCATTAGATTCTGGCAAGGAGTGAGGGATCTTCTCGATATGCGCTCTACTTGTTCTTCGGGCTCTTTGTCAGATGTACTTGTGGCTCTTCGGCAATTGAAGGAGTTATTCGGTAAGCCATATTTTGGGCCTTTATTGATCTTAGTATAAATCCTTTTGCCCTGGACCGATGCCATTTATACTCTTTCCCGATACTATTTATACTCTTTCCCGATGCCATTTATACTTTTTCATTAAACATCCTGTTTAATAAAAGACTGGGGGGCAATGTTGGGTCATGATATTTTAGGCATTGCTAAAAAGGCTTGGGCCGAGCTACTTGGTTCATCTACCGGGTCATTTCAGTTGGGTACTCTTTGTTGGGTCGGGTCGGTGGGTTGACCTATCAGATATTTAAATATCTACATTTTTGACCAGTAATGATGACAAAGATAATGGTTGACTGATATCTTACATTGCATTAATGAGGATTGGACAGTCGGCCAGCGGTGGACAAAGGGGATGGGATTAACATGAAAGCTACCTGCAGTAGGTGGTGTTAGGATGGTCGGTTGCACACAAAACCGGGTCTTGTAGTATATCATAGCGAGGAGGTCGTCCATAAACTGGTAACTGATAATTTTCTCTTTCTCAATACACTAGATATTTTATCCTCCATTGTTAACCTTGTGATCGCCTGTATTGACTCTCACGCCTGAGCTATCCCCCGACAGTCGAAGCCGTCAAGCTTTTGGTGTTGATTGTATTTAGTGTGCAGGATCAGGACGTCTTACGTGATTGGGACGTGGCAGAAGATCTTGACGTTAACACTAAATAATTCAAAAAATCACTTATAATATATAATTTCAAAATACTAAATAGTTTAGAGAGCCGCTTACTATATACAATTGTCCAAAAGATTAATCCGCAACCCTCCTCTACATAATTAGAGTTTTAATAATTAACATAAATCATAAACATCAAATTTCCAAATTTGTCCAAATATAATCAAGACTTCTTGCCACTATATTTGTCAAAACTCCATAAATCTAAAATCATAAACAGAAACTAAACTTCAAGTGATCCAATTTAGCCTCAAGAATCACCCGAATCAGACATAAAACTATCAATTTATCAATTTTTGAACATTAGTATAAATTGCATAAAATTTGTTATGAAAAATCCATATCTGCAATCTCTTAAATTTCATAACAAATAAGATACTTAACTTCAACGATTTAAAATTGATGGACATGTTCCTAACTTATAGAACTACAACATGTTCAAAATTGAGAACGATCAAATGGTTGGATTAAGAGTTATTGACCACGCAATATATTGCCAAAATAATAGAAAACATATTTTTAGATTTAAGTTTCTTACCTTCGATGGAGTTTTTTTTTTCTTTGCTAATTTTCATCTATTTTCACTTTCAAATCTCCCAAGAAAAATCTCGAAATATTCAAAACACCAAATCAATATATGCTAATTAAAATTATAGAAAGAGTAGTAAGAGCTCTTACCAAATATCTAGTTTCCATTTTCAAATTCTTCTCCACCCACCTTTCTCTCTTCTTCTTTTGCTAAACGTAGATAGTCTGGAATAATTTTAATTGTGTTGTCTAGTTTCTTTAAATTTTGAAAATAATAAAAATCTAGTAATTAGGACTATATTTTATATAGTCAAATCATTGTATTAATTAAAATTAAATAAATATATAAAAGTCTGAATTTAAATATTATAAATTAATTTTAAAAAAATCAAAGAAACTTATATTGTTGAAGGAATGGGGTATTAAATTATTTGTTAATAAAACATGTGCACCATATGGAGAGGGAGAGAGAGAGAGAGAGATTGAATGGAGTATTGCTTAAACATATAGCACAAGTTCATGTGTGTGAAAATGTTAAAAATGTCATTAATAAAATTTCTTTTAAAATAATAAAATATGTATAAATTGTCATTAATAAGTAACCCTTTTAATTTTATGTTGGGCATGTATTTTGATACTCCGTAGATAGTATAATGGTAAATACTAGTCCAGTTGTTGAAAGAAAGTTTCTTTACTTGGCTTAAAACCCTTTCTTTGTCTCACTCTTTTGAGGCAGGGAGACAAAAAGGTAAGGAGATGGGTTATGCTGCGCATGCTAGTAGTAATTGCTAACCCATTTATTTTTTGAGTCTTTTTAATCTTATCTTCTCCCTCTCCCTCGTTCATTCAAACTTTTATTAATAATATCTTTGGTATTAGCTATACTCTCACTAATAATTCGCATATAATATTAATTTGTAAGCTCCAAAATTGAGTGGTAACATTTCTATCTTTTTTTCGGTTATAATTGACAATTATATTATGAAAATTATTAAATCCACAACAGAAATTATTATTTTCATAACAAAGGTATCGCTATAGATCTTATAGCTATAGCGACGGTTTTCACTATTACTATACATCTATAACAATATTTTTATTATAAAATAATAAAAAATATTGTGTATTTAACAATTTTTTTATATTATATGCGATGGCATGCATATGAATTAATGAGAATAGAAAGAAAGAAAGGGGCACTTAAATAAGTACTGCTCCAAATAAATTAGTAATTAGTGATGGATGGATGGATCCCATTCTCCATTAACTCCTACTACTACAATGATACAACTATTTAGTCTATTTCAAATGAATGCTTTAATTTTCTTCTACTCAATGAATGGTGGTCAACTAATTATTATTGTAAGGCTTAAATATAATTTACTATCTTAAATTATAGGTTAAATTCTACTTCGATGATTCACCTTTCAATTTTGTCAATTAAATGATTAAACTATTAATTTTTTTCACTTTCATTCAATTGGCCTTACCACGTCAGAAATTGCTGACCTGAAGTGGGGCAATATGCAGCTGATGTGTCTTAACAAAATAATTTCTTTATCGTTTTGTTAAATTAAAATATTAAAGTAGGGGTAAATTTGGCAAATCATTTTTTATTCTCAATTTAAACAAAACAAAACAAAAATAAATCAAATCTCCTTCTTTCAATCAGATCTGCGTTGATGAAGAATCATCTTCCTCCTCGGCTTTCTTGATCGAGTCCGACTCTGAGTTGCCGTTCGAATCGGCAGTTACTTCCGGTGGCTCGGGAGCATCCGGCTCCAAATCCTCACGTTTGCGTTTGTGATTCTAAGGGGCGGGACTCGCCGCACCCATAACCTTCGAGAGAGAGGGGCAGAACGTGGATGCAATAACCGGAATCCATGGCTATTGCTCTGTGTTTTCCTTTTTCTCTTTTGGTGTTGTATTATTAGGACTATTATCATTTCTTAGCACATCTATTTTGAAGTTGATTGTTTAAACTCTCATTTACGGGTTACCGAAAGGTTCAAAGATGGTACGCGAAGAATCTGAAAGTCCGAAGCCAACAAAGAAGAGAGTGAACTAGTCTCCTTGAAAATTCGGGATGAAGCGATAATATTTGGAAACTTCCATCTTCCACCCTCGCAAGAGGTTAAATCTTCTACTTAATTTCCATTATATGAACCAGATTTACAATTCAATATGGAAATTGTTTATATAAAAGGTATCTAATCGTGCCCCTCTTATCCAAAATTTCTGGCCTCATCAGTCCATTTGTGTTCTAATATATCTTTTGTATATTTTCTAGGAGCTAGTTCTGATCTTTTAAAGGTAAACTTGCTGTGAAAGACATTGATTTTTCGGATCCATCAAAATCAATCTGTAGCTTTAATTTTCCCTCACCTGAAAATGTGGTTCCGTTGGTAAAATCGATTGATGCTACCAAAGTGAAGCTTTACAACACAGATTGTAAAATCTTACGAATAAAAATTTAAATTTGTCGAATTTTTTTTTTGAATATTATGGTGTGGATTTAATATAATGTTATAGTTGTGAGTAATATTTATAAATTTTGCAAAGTATGCAAATTATTATAAAATATTCGATTGGTTTGGGGAATATTAAATGCGACAGCAGACAATCATTAGTGGACCCCAATAACGGAATTATTATCGGATTGAGAAAACGACAAAAATATTTTTATGAAAATAATAATGGAACTTTTACCGTTAATCTTTGTTGAACTACTCGGTAGTAAAGTAAAGAATATGTCTGGCGTTAGTTGCGTAGTAGCACTAGTATTGATTATTGATGCTTTACGTGAGAAGTCACTTTCGGTTTTGTTCAATTATTGCTTGATGAATTATTGCATAAGATCTCACGTTATTTGATTCAATTATTGTCGATATTTTATATATTATTAAATCAATAATTGAGATGACAGAGTTATTAATATTATTATTTGTAATATTAACGATGTCTAAAGTTCCTTGAGGAGAGGTTTGGTCACTTAATTACGCGCTAATAGGGAGAAATCCTTATTGGAAAGCCCCCTTTTTCCTGGGAACGACCTGATCGATTAATAGTGTGAATTATAATAATGATGATGAAGTTCGTTTTATTAGTATTATTAATGTAATAAAACAGAAAAGTTTTTTATATAAAATAGAATATTTTTATAAAGTTATTTATTTTATTAGACAATAATTAGAATATATTATATTTTATTATGCATAGTGTTTTGCATAGTAAAATCTTTTTTATAAAACAAAATACTTTTATAAAGTTATTTGTTTTATTAGATAATAATTAGAATATATTATATTTTATTATGCATAGTGTTTGCAGAGTGCTTGCATAGTGTTTGCATAGTAAATTTTTTTTATATAAAACAGAATACTTTTATAAAGTTATTCGTTTTATTAGATTATAAATAGAATATATTATATTTTATTTAAAAAGATTTTGTTTTATTAGAATATTTTATTAAATCAATCTGGACCGTTCGTTTAAAAGTGAATCAATCTGGACTGTTCATGAATTAGTTACTATTCAATCCATTCTTCTATAAATAGAAGCTTATTCCTTCATTATTTTTACGAATTTACTGAAACTCTAGAGAGAGAAAGTGTAGAGAATTCTTCTTCTATAATCTTGAGCGTATTTTCTGTTTAAAAAAGCTTTGAGCGTAGTGCAAGTTTCTTCAAGTATATCCCCGTCCCCTACCCAGATTGAGTACTCTTCTTTATAAGGTAAGTGATATTATTTGTTGTACCGTAAGAGGTATTATTTCTTTCGTATTCATGAAGAGAACTTCAGTTATTCCATTCTTTATTATTTTGTTGGAATAACCTGTATACGGGAACTACCCTATACTTGGTGAAATTCTTCCATTATTCCATTCCTTATTATTCATTGGAATAACTTTGTATATCTCGAAAATACCGCATACATGGTGAAATTATTCTATTATTCCGTTCTTTATTATTCAGCTTAATATCCTATCGGTGCGTTCGCACGACCGGTTCCATTATTTATTATTTTGTTAGAATAACTTGCATGCGATTTCATATCGCATACATGGTGAATTTGTTGTTATTCCATTCTTTATTATTCGCATCGAATATATCCTCATGCGTGCGTTACGCATGACCGGTTCCGTTATTTATTATTACATTGGAACATCCATGCGTGCGAATTTTGCTTGACTGGTTTCGTTATTTATTATTACATTTGGAATATCCTATCTCATGCGTTCTGGCGTGACTGAATTCCGTTGTTTATTATTACATTGGAATAACTTGTGCATCTTGGTCTATCGCATGCCTGGTGATTTCTTTTGTTATTTCATTCTTTATTATACTCAGTTTTGTTTAAAGTTTTGACTTCTATACTCCATGAAATTAGTGGAATATCCTTGATCTTTGCGCTTCATCTATGAAAATATTCTTCTGAGCATTCTTGAATTTTACTATACAAAAAGTATCATGTTGACAATTTGGACGTTATTAGTTCCTGGATAAATTAATTTTTGAACTTGTTTTATTGAATTATTATGTCATTGTCATCATCCTCATGTTTATATTATGTTAAAAGTCATCTGTGGCTTGTAGTGCATAGATGGACTTGGTATGATTATGACCAGGGATTATTCGGTATAATCATGACCGTAATATTACAAATGATGTGAAAAAAGTCCTCATTGACCCGTAGTGCATTGATGGACAGTTTTTGGTATGATTATGGCTATGGATTCTCTTCGGTCAAGGGTGCAAAGATGAATTATTTTATGGCATGATCAGGACCGTTGATGAATACACGAATATCCTTGGCCCGTAGTGCATGGATGCTTTATGGTCGTGATACTAATGAATATCCTTGGCCGTAGTGCAAGGATGATGTGAATTATTTATTAAGCTGAGTCTCAGCGATAAGAGTGATGAAAAACCTTTTTAAATTATAAAAGATAGTAGATTTTATTCTCTACTTGACTCTTTTAATGGATTGCTTGTTCCGCTGCAGTTAAACTTGATGTCTATTGTATTTTATCAGTTTATCATTGTTGAAGACTAATGATAATTTATTCTGCATTATCTTAGTCATAATATTTCTTACTGGGCTAGTTGAGTTCAAATTTTTTTCACTGCTTTTCTTGAAAAATGAGAATATAAATTTGGACGACGAGTCGAGGAACGGATTGACAGTCCAGATGATAGCATTAGTAGTCCTCACTATTCTATTAAATAGTGTGATAGTAATTGTAATGAGGACTCAATTGAGTGTGGATATTGTCTAGATGACAATATTTGTATTAAAATTCATAGCGTATATTTTGTCGTATTTTACATGACTGTTGTATAATTAAGTTGTATTTGAATTTTGTACCATGTATTTGGCGACTCAAGATGGGTGATGTATACCTATTTTGGGGGCGTCACACAGATCCAGAGAAAAGCTCAAACTTGGGAACGGTGCTTTCCAACGAGATCTGAACGGATGCATTTATCAGATCTTGAACATTCATGTAGATCCTGCCCAGTATCAACCCTCATAAAAAATGTCTCCACCCAAAATGCTCCTCATCGCCTATTCCCTATGAAATGTATATGATTTTTCTGTAAGACCCCGAATTTTATGAAATAAAGTTATTCAATTTTTCTATTTAGTAAATGGTTAAATTGATAAAAAATTAAAGTTAAGGGTGATAAATGTAAAATTTCAAAATACGCAAGTGATTATAAAATACTCATTGTTGTCGGAGAATATTCGTTTGGTCGTGGAATATTCGTATTTGCGATGCAAATGACCATTTAATGGGCCCCATAATGTAATAATCGTCGAATGAAGAAAACGATAAGTATAAGTTGTTTATAAAAAAGCAGGCGTAGTTATTATCAGTTAATCTTTGTTAGAATACCCGGTGGTTAAAACACAAGAAGATGGCCAGCGGTGCACCAATTATTGATTCTTACGTAGAAGGCACTACTTTCAATAATTGTTACGATAATTATTTATTCAATATTTTATTTTATTGATTCAATAATTGTTGCGTTGATATTTTATATTATTGTTGTTTCAATAATTGTCACGGCACATTATTTTCCATTATCAGATCAATAATTCATATTATTTGAATAATATTATTAGATAGCATTATTGGAAATTTCTAGAAAGTTCTGTCAAGGAGATGTTTGGTCACCTAATTGCGCGCCAATAAGAAAAAATTCTTATCTAAAGCCCCTCTTTTCTGGAATCACTGGTTGTCATTATTGTGATTACGTAATATTATTTGTGAATAATTAATTATTGATTTATATGATAAGGAAATTTTTATTTGATGTGGATATAAATGATGGATTTATTTATGTGGTTATAAATGAAGGAATTAATGTTGAGGTGTTTTATCAGTATTTTATCGGATTGGAGGTATTAAAAGATCAAATCGGTGTTTTTAAAGCTCTATTGCATGAGTTATAATTTTAATCTGACCGCTGGATCGTTGTGATTTTTGGAATGTTATACATATATAAGTTGAGTATATGTCCATAAATTTTGAACCGTTAAAAATTAACGTATGATTTGTTATGAATTTTAAAAGGTGTTAAAAATCGTCCGTTTGTAGATTTCGGATATTTTCTGTCTGGAATTTGAAAAAAACTTAAAACTACAAAGTTGTAGAGAATTCGATTTCGTGTGGAATAAACATAAAATTCGTATTTTTCTGATAAACAAGTTATTTTCTATGAATTATTGAAGTTTTGGAAAATAAAATAATTTTTATTAAATTGTGGGTGGGACCCACTTTTGTTTTAAACATGTAGGCTGCCAAAAAATTTCAGATTTGGCATGCTTGATGGCTGGTTTTGGTAGGTGGCATGGAAGGAAGAAATAAATATTAATATTTTATTAATTTAGTCTCCTACATAAGCGTTTCAGCATTTTCCTATAAATAAGCGCTTAAGTTAGAATTGAAAATCACACTAAACAAGTTTTCTTTCTCTATATATTGTCGAAATGTATTTTAGTGAGTGTTTAGATACTTTGAGAGTTGCTATTCAAAGGTCAAGTTTCCTTCTACTTTACATTCGATATTCAGTCGAAATCTTTCTTTTTTTTGAGGTAAAGGGATTTTAAGGGTTGTTATGTTTTTCATGTTTCGTAATTTTTTTGACCTTCAAAAATTCTGGAAAAATTTGAAATGATAATTTGATGAATTTTCTTGATTGTGTCCAAAAATGGTGATTTTTTGATGTATAGATTAAGAGTTATGAATTTTATGGGAAAAGACTATTTTAAAAGTAAACCCTTATAACTTCTTGCGGTTAACTTCAAAATTGGTGAAATTTTTATTGAAAGTACATGTATATAATAGCAGTATACTTTGTAAATTTTGGAAGTTTTGGACAAAAGTATAATTTATGATAAATGTCTAAATATTCGGCAGTTTTGGCCATATGAAAAATAGTAAATGAATTTTAAAAATTCCAGGAAAAATATATGTTCAATATGGGACTATATTATGCTAAATCCCATAAAATAAAATTTATTTGTACTGCTTTGGTATTTTTCATGAAAATGGACTAGTTATGAGTAAATTAATTAAATATGTTATGTGAAGTAACAAAATTAGAAAATAGAAATTTATGGCTTGGAAATCCTATATAAGGTATATGCAGACTTTTGATGAGGGTTTTGGTTATTGGTGATGAAATCTTATGAGTTTGGCATTTTAGGATGATTAAATGCATTAATTAGTAAAGTGTAAACAATTAAAATAAATTATTTATAAGTTTAAGAAATGATTAAGATATTGTGGTAATATTAATAATATTAGATTATAAGATTATTAGTGATTTATAACATTTGGATTAAGGTGTTATGAAATCATTAATTTATGAATCTTACTTTTGAAATTAAATGCAGTTGTTGATCATATTATTTTTATTATCATATATAACATTTTTATAATCCCGATGATAAAATTTCTCTTTGACTTAAGTGTAAAGATGGGTAGATTATTGGTATGGTCGTTACTATGGGTTCTCTTTGGCCAGTAGTGCAAAGTTGAATCGTTGACTGATATGATCATAACCATTGAATTTATAATTGAATATTTTTAGCTTAAGTGCAAAGGTGAATTGATCAATATGATTATAATTATTGTTTATATAAATTCTAAAAGGAAAAAAAAACACTTTTTCACCACTGTGGTTATATTATTTTAAGCAATTAGTCACTGTGCTTTTAAAATATTAAATTAGCCCACTATACTTTTTAAAAATTAAAAATCAGACCATTCCGTCCAATTTTCGTCACAGATGTTAAGAAATCAGTCAAGTTTTCCTACGTGGCTTTTTGAAAAAACACAACAAAACACATCATTTCTTACCTGGCTTAAAAAAAGACACCTAAATGTTGACTCATCTTTACTTTTTTCTTTCTTCTATCTCACCTTTCCTCTTCCTGACCACCATTTCATCTCTCCTATTTCTCACAGACAATTGATGAAGGAAAAATAAAAATACACAGACAATTGATTAAAATGAGAGTCGGAAGGAAGTTGTTATCCGAAGGCCTTAGTGGCAATTGCTAAGCAAAAGCAGATCTGTGGTTCTCTCAAGGATTGTTACTTGTCTTGATCTCGAGTCTCACAAGAGTGATTACATCTAATCGATCACAAATCTCACCGAAAGACATGGTGTTGACGTTGAAGTTGATGATGATCGACAATGGATCCAACCGCAGATCTCTTTTCTATTTCTTCAACAGCCCACTGCTCGTATAGGATGAGTAGTGAATCGATCATTTTCTCTTCTTACGGTGTTCATTTATTTTATTAATTTTGTATGTGTGTGTGTATAGCTAGATTTATGTGAATATTAAGATTCATGGACATGAAAATAAGATGATTCATGTATATATCGTAAAAAAATGGTGATAAAACGGTGATGGAAGAATCGATTAAGCAGAGTCTTTGGGTTTTTTTTTTTTAGTAATTTATCAATTTATTTAATTGGTGTAATGGTTTAGTTTTGTAATTTACTAAATTTGTTTAATTGTTATAATTGTTAAATAAAGTATATATTTAGTTAAAAATATTTTACTTTTAAAATACTTTTCATTTTACAATGTATTTTAAATTCATTTTCTTATCTATTTTCCTTATTTTAATATTATTTTTATTATTTGGAATTAATTTTAAAAATAAAAATAATTATTAAAAAAAGAAAGGAAAAGATAAAAGGAAAAGAATAAAAGAATAAAAATAATACAAATACATATATCAAAATTATATAGAAAATGAATTAAAATATTTATCTTAATTTTATTATTTTAATTATTTCTTTTGCCACATAAGTAATGATTTTTTATTTTTATTTTTTGTTGAAATTAATGTAATGTTGTAATAGATCTCATTGATACAAAATTTTTTGATATATTATTTGGAATTAACTTTTAAAATAAAAATAATTATTAAAAGAAAGGAAAAGATAAAAATATTTTTATTTTTAAAATTTTATAAGTATTTTAAATTATAAAAGTATTTTTATTTTTATTTTTAAAATAAAACATACATATTATAAATATTATAATATTAATTTTTATTAATATTATACATATTATAAATATTTAGGTAAAGAAAAAGAAAGAAAATAAAACATAAAAATACTTTTAAAACCACAGTGGGCCAATTGTTTTTTTTTAAAGTGCAGTGGCTCAATAGTATTAAGAATTTGGCTGACTGGCTTGCCACATCAGAAAATAATGATTTTTTGATTTTTTTATAATGCCACGTGTGTAATTATTTAACGTCCATCCAATTTCTTGGACGGAATGGCTTGATTGCACATTTTTAAAAAGCATAGTGGGATAAAAGTGCTTTTTGCCAATTCTGAAATGATTATGTATTTCTTTGAGATATTAATATCTTTGGCATGTAGTGCAAAGATGAATTATTGATGAATATCTTTGGCTAGTAGTGCAAAGATGACCTGTTGTTGAATATCTTTCGCTTGTAGTGCAAAGATGACCTGTTGTTGAATATCTTTGGCCTGTAGTGCAAAGATGACCTGTTGTTGAATATCTTTAGCCCGTAGTGTAAAGATGACCTGTTTTTGAATATCTTTGGCCCGTAGTGGAAAGATGACCTGTTGATTTTCATCTTTGGCCCGTAGTGAAAAGATGAATTTATTAGTATGATTATGAACAAGAACTGTGATTTGGTATAACCATGATCTTTGATGTTTCAGGTAAATATAGGTGATAAAAATTATCTTCGTCCTAGATGAGAAGAATATTTAGAATCGCAATTATGATTATGAGTTATTCATATGATTGTGGAAAGGAACTGTTGATTGATGTTACAGGGATAAAACATTGTTGGTGGACTTTTAATGTGGAGAAGATAATAGACTTTATATAGTCTATTTGACTCTTCTAATGGATTGCTCATTCATTATGCAACTATGGTTGAAAAGTTTTATCATCTACCATATGTTCTAAATCTACGATTTATTATCGATGAAGGCTATTGATAATTTAATTATCTTTAGTCATGATATTCCTTCTTCGAGCTAGTTGTCTTCACCCTTTTGCTTCAAAATTCCTTTCGAATAACAAGAGTGTAAATTGGAATTAGCGGGGGTAACAGGGGAAATAGAATGATGGTCTATAGTCATTGAGGTTCTCCTAAATAGTATGAAAATAATTTTATTGAGAACTTTAGATGAGTGTGTCGTATTGTATACGTCATTTGATATTTAATTTTGGTGATCCGATTATGGTGAGGTGAACCCAACTTTGGAAGGGTGTTTTGCCACTATCATATAAGATATCTAATGACCTACGAGTTATCATAAGACAAGGTTGTGCACATCTATTTGCTGAGTATATCTACGAGCACTACCTATATGATCTTGGAGTTTGGTTGAAACATAATGTTCAATTGCAGACGGTGGAGATAGTTATATATCAAGAAAAGACTCACCATTGGAAGGAACGTGATAGTAATCTTCTCATTTTTCTTTGGGGTCTATTGGATCAACCAAGGATAATTCTCTGGACATATGATATCTATCATAACTTAGATTCATGGCCTCCTATGTACGAAAGTTTCCTTGAGCATTTCTCAAAGATTTTAATTTTTAAAACAATTATTGACTGTACCTTTATGTAAGGTATCACTGTGAGGTGTTGTCCACGGTTGGGACATGAGTCACAGTTGGTATATATATTTGTATCAAAACTCATAGCATATGTGTTGTTGTAATAATAAAGTTGTAGTTATTTTCTGTACCATGTATTTGGCGACTCAGAATAGGTTGGATGGATTGGACCTATTTTGGGGGCGTCACATTTTCGATCTGAGATGGTATAAATTTTGGTTGCAGATCTTGATCTTCAATATTTGGCTAAAAGGAATTTTTGATGATTTTAGATTTTGTTGTTTTCGATTTTTTGTTGTTTTTGATCTGAGATGGTATAGATTTTAGATAATTTTGTTGTTTTTATTTAGTTTAAATGATTAATATAAGTGATTTGATTTAATTTGCCCTTAATGTATAATAAATGTGTAAATTGATATTAAAATAATTTTTTATTTACACATCACCGGTGATGGCTCCATTGAAGGCCACGCCAAAGATTTTCTCGTCGTGGCTGACTCAATTTGTTGCAATTGAAAAAAATTGATAGTTCAATCACCTAATTAAAAAAATTAAAACTTTGATCCCCGAAGTGGAATATGGCCTATAGTTTAGGGTAGTAATTCATATTTAAGCCTTATTGTAATACGATGATATTTAATCGAATCTTTTTTTCTTTCCTTTCCTTTCTTTCTTCTTTCTTTCTTTTCCTCCTATTTTTTCAACAATGATTGAGAATGTTATTTAGTCATTGATGATTGGGATGATTTAATTTCCCCTAATTTCTCATTTTATGATCTTTATATGGATTCTTTCGTGGTATATATATATAGGCCGGATCAGGTCCAGACTCCCGGATAGGCTTAAAATTCGGACATTTTTTTTACTTTTTTTTAAACAACTAAAAAAAAATATGAAACTTGAATTTTTACATAATACAGTGTTTTGGGTGTGATTTGGATACATATAACAAAATATGTACTACATACTGCTATTTTGTTATATGTACTCAGATATAGACATGTTTTTTGTTATATGTATCCAAATCACACCCAAAACATCATTATGTAAAAATTCAAGTTCCATAATTTTTTTTAGTTATTTTTTTTTTAAAAAAAAGCAAAAAAAAGTCAAAATTTTGGCTAGGTCCGGAGTCCTGACCGATCCGATTTAATGTGTGTGTGTATATATATATATATATATATATATATATAAAGCAAAGATCAAGTGCATACCCCTTATCTTACTCACCCGTGCTCACCCTCCTTTAGCGACGGACTTTCGGCGGACGGTTCGGTCATCTGGCCATATAACGTCATTGCCTATACTTTTAGCGACGGACAACATATAGCGTCGCTAAAAGTATAGGCGATAGTAGTTAGATAACCAAACCGTCACGGGTCCGTCGCTAAAGGGGGGTGAGCACCAGTAAGTAAGATAAGGTATGCACTGATCCCAATCAGATATATATATATATATATGGGGAAATGGTTGTACACAACTTTATAAACTTTTTTTTACATATTATATCAAAATGACGTTGTATTGACACATTTGTTCTAATATGAAAACACAGATCCATGCTCTCCGCTCCCAAATCGATCGCGCATAAGGGCTCTACTCTTCTCTCCTCCCAAACATGGTTCCATTTACTCCGATTCTCTACTATTCTCTCCTCTATTTTTTTCGATTCTCAATCTCCTAGGGTTTAAGTCCTTTCATTTATGTTCATTTTTAACTCCGAATATGACCAATTGCTTCAATTAGGAAAAATTTTGCCCAAACTTTTGCTTCAATTCGTCCAAACTTTGCTTCAATTCAAACTGCAAAGAGGTGTTAGAGCGAGAGGCTGCTGGCGCCGTACCAACGGGTAAGCTCACTCTTCCGTATTTTCTTCAATTTTGATTATGGAGTTTGCCTTATATTTTTTCACCTTCTGTTTTTTTCTAAATATAGTGGTACGAGATTTAGGATTTTGTATATATATATTGTTAGAAATTGCACTTTATTCTATATTTTGGAGACTTAATTATTATCAAGTTTGGGTTTGAATAAAATCTATTAATGGACATAATTTGGCAAACAGCACTTTTTGGGCACTGTGGTTATAGTGTTTTAAGCAATTAGCCACTGTGCTTTTAAAATATTCAATTAGCCCACTGAACTTTTTAAAAATATGCAATCAACCCATTCCGTCCAAATTGAGTAGAAGACGTTAAAAAATATCCTACGTGGCTTTTTTGAAAAATAATAAATATTACGTGGCTTTTTTGAAAAAAAATAAATATCCTGCGTGGCTTTTTTTCCTTTTATCACTTTTCCAAATAATACAAATAATATATCAAAATTATTATATATATATATATAATATTAATAACAGAATCAAGGTGCTTTTTCCTTATATAAATATAATATTAATAAAAATTAATATTATAATATTAATAAAAGTTAATATTATAATATTTACCAAGCACTTTATAATATGTATAATATTAATAAAATTAATATTATAATATGTATATTTTATTTTAAAAATAAAAATAAAAATACTTTTATATTTTAAAATACTTATAAAAATTTTAAAAATAAAATTATTTTTATATTTTAATTTCTTTCTTTTCTTTACTTAAATATTTATAATATGTATAATATTAATAAAAATTAATATTATAATATTTATAATTAATATGTATATTTTTTTTGAAAATAAAAATAAAAATACTTTTATGTTTTAAAATACTTATAAAATTTTTAAAAATAAAATATTTTATATTTAAATTTCTTTCTTTTTTTTTACTTAAATATTTATAATATGTATAATATTAATAAAAATTAATATTGTAATATTTATAATTAATATGTATGTTTTTTTTGAAAAATAAAAATAAAAATACTTTTATGTTTTAAAATACTTATAAAATTTTTAAAAATAAAAATATTTTATATTTTAATTTCTTTCTTTTTCTTTACTTAAATATTTATAATATGTATAATATTAATAACAATTAATATTATAATATTTATAATTAATATGTATGCTTTTTTTTGAAAAATAAAAATAAAATACTTTTATGTTTTAAAATACTTATAAAATTTTAAAAATAAAAATATTTTTATATTTTATTTTATTTCTTTTCTTTACCTAAATATTTATAATATGTATGTTTTATTTTAAAAATAAAAATAAAAATACTTTTATATTTTAAAATACTTATTCATAATATGTATGTTTTTATCCTCACCCCCAATTCGAATGGTGGCAATGGCAGTCACCATGAAATCCCAAGATAACACCCTAATTCACCCACATTTATACATTACCCCCCAAAAAAATTGAACCATATTAAATCCGAGCTAGGGCAAAATCATAAAATAGAAAGAAAAAAAAATAAAATTCACCCTAATTCGGATCTTCTTAGTCTTCATTCTCCCAATCTTCACTTTCACCTTTGTATCTAACTGAATCTTCAACGGCAAACTCTTCTTCTTCTTGGCATCCCTCGTCGTCACCTGTGCTCGCCGATCTCTTCGAGATCATCGGCTCCGGTGACCGCCTCCTCTACTCCGGACTCTCCAACCTATCCGACCGGATCGTCGGCTTCCGGATTGGTCGAAGACACTGAAGGAGGACTATAGGGAGAATCGGAGAACATGAACAGAAAGGTCTCAGCCATTCTTGTGGAGAAGTTGAACAACCGATTTTGTGGAGATTAATATTAATACTAAAATATATATCGACTTTCTACAAATTTGACCTCAAAAAGCCATTCAGGAAATACACGTCATTTTTTTTTTTTTTCAAAACGCCACGTAAGCAACCCAAACAGATTTTTTAACGTCTGTTACTCAATTTGGACGGAATGGGTTGATTGCATATTTTTAAAAAGTTCAGTGGGCTAATTGAATATTTTAAAAGCACACTGGCTAATTGCTTAAAACACTATAACCACAGTGGTGAAAAAGTGCTTTTTGCCGACATAATTTAAATAAATATAAAGGTGTAATTCATTTTCCTAATTGTGGAGAATAAGAGAGAACTTAATTTTATTTGTGTTTATAGAGAGATATTTAATAAGGTGCAAAGTTGTTTGAGAAAACTATTTTTTTGTCCTATTTAATAGAAAAGACTACTAGTTACTTTATAAGTACAAATGGTGTAGTCTTATTTTATTTTGGAACAAAGGAAAATAGTGAGAATTATTCAAATTCTATTTAATAATTAATTATTACTAATGTGTAACTTACATAATTAGTACTAATAAGTGTAGTTAAATGTAATTCAATAGTTATAATGTATAACTTGGAGGTATATCATCTACAATCCAAATTTAGTCCATAAAATAAAATCTTAAATAATCTTCCCAACACTTTTAAATAATTAAAATCTCATTGAATATTTTTACTTCACAATATTATGTCACTACTTAGAATAAATTTTAGATTAATTAACATTTTATGTGACAATGTTCCTATAAATATTACCTCCACATAAAATAAGTTATTTTACATTTTATGTATTCATTATTCATATAAAGATTGCTTTAACATAAGACTATTTAAGAATACCCCACATAAGAAAAAAAGTACTTATTTTCTGAAATTACATAAAATCTAAAATCCAAAAATTATTTAACATAAGCCGTTAAAATTATATATGTGTATTTTTCAAGTATAACGTGTAACACTTGACTCTAAATAGTATAAAACTTATTATATAAAATTGTAGCACAGCTTACCATATTGTACAACTTTATTTACATATAAATCATAAAATATAAAAATTTATATTTACTTTCTAAAAAATTAATTAATTAATCACAAACAAAATTAATTTATGTAGAAAGCAAATAAAATTCACACACATTAATTAGTATATCCTCAAGTGTTTTCTTGTCTCAACTTATACATGAAATATCATAAACAATATATCTTTTGAAAATTATAAATATAGAATTCAAGACAATTCTCATAATAATATGAAATACTTGAGCTTCACTATAGTTATAAAAAATCAAAAAATAAAATATTTATCTCAATTATAATATACAAAATTCATATAATCACATTAAAATTTACTACTTCTTGGACAAGAAGTACACATAAAAATAAATCAACATATACCAATTGAGATTATCCCAAAAATATTATGAATAACATTTCAAAGTGTTTTCTCAACTTCATAATCATATTGTATACAAGATTTACTCAACCAAATCTACTTCTACAATATCTTTTCTAACTATTAGTTAATGATTAATTTATTATTCAAAAACAAAGTAATTTATCTCAAAATTCATACATACAAATACCAAATAACATTACACACTAAATATTACCTCAACTTTATATGCATAATTTTGTTCAGAAAGAACATAAATTTAATTTATTCTCAAAAATAAATTAATTTACAACTAATTTGTTATACATAAAAAACAAGTAAATTTCTCAAATTTTACTACCACTTTCTCATAATAAATTAATCTCAATAAGTGTATAAGAAAATAATTGTCTCAAATTTCATACATATATATATACATAATAATATTTTATCTACTCATAAAATATTATAACCAAAATATATATGCACAAAATTAAATTTATTCCATTATGAACAAAAATTTAATTACTTTTCTTATCCCACAAAATTAATTAAATAATTTATTACAACAAAATGTAAGTAAAATAATACTCAAGCATACAATACTGCCTATACAAAATATATATACTTTCAAGATTTTAGACG
Organism: Panax ginseng; assembly: GCA_020205605.1. Lineage (NCBI taxonomy): Eukaryota > Viridiplantae > Streptophyta > Magnoliopsida > Apiales > Araliaceae > Panax > Panax ginseng. The sequence continues at coordinate 607,513 of CM035149.1, read as the reverse complement.
AGAATATAAACTATTTTACATTTTAGCACTGATTATGATATTACTACAACTCATGTTTTCAATAAATTTTATTGAGGGATTATATTGTGAATAAACAAGAAGATTATTTCTTTTCGATTGAGAGGTTAAAGTGCAAAATAGTTATGTACTTGTGGTTTAAACTCAGAACTAGTATTTCACTTTTTTCGTATTTATCGGATATAAAATTATTTATATATTTACATTAAAAATATAATTGTATAAACTATAATGTGATAGTTTGTATTTATATTAATGATATGTTGATCATTTTAATTAGTGTTGGGATGTAATTATTTAGGTTTGGCCAAAGTGTAGCCCAATTTATTTAATGGTCTGGATCTGGTGTTGGTCCATATATATTTATTTTGACAGCTTTCTCAAATAGTGGAAAAGTTCTTATTAAAGTAAGTTTGTGTTTTTTTATTTGGTGGGATAAGAAAATCTAATTTGGGAAGGAATCGACCAGTCATTAATTGCAGTTATAAGGTGATTTTAAAAAGGACTCGTACTTCTAATTGGATTCGGGTAGACATGACATCTATAAATACAAAAATAAGCAAGGATTTGGGATGAAACATAATAAGGGACAATAGAGAAAAGAGAGATAATACGAAGTGTGAGGAGGATGAAGAGAGGAACAAACGATTTGTACTCTCCATATTATTTTTATAGTGAATTTCTGAGATCTCTCTCCGTGAATTTTTTCTAATTGGATTTTCACGTAAAATTTTTGTGTTATTATTTTATTTTCATGTGTCATTATTTTATTTCACATACACACTAAAACAATTGCATATACTCCATTGTAAACATCTTTTTAGCTCGTTATTTGGTGATTTGGCTAGCGATCAGATTTTGGCGTTAATATTGACACTAGAAGGAGTGCTCTTTAGTGCTACATAGTTTTTCAATCACACAAGAGTTTAGTTGGAATCATGGTGACTAGTAAAGTGAAGACGGTCTCGACACGAGATCAATCCATGACTGATCCCCCTTTTCAACCAAGGGTTTTTAACCAAAGATAGGTTGAGATCATCCTTAAGTGCCTCGCAAAGACTTAGGTCCCATGCCAATTATGTGGCCCCACCGAACGAGAAGTGTAAATAACGGCGTAGTTTTTACCGTTAACACTTTTGGAATACCTGGTGGTTAAAATACAATGTCTGGCGTGGTTGTGCAGGTAGAACACGGTGATTGCATGTATTTTTGAATTATTGATTCTTACGTAAGAAGGCACTATTCAATAATTATTACAGTAATTACTGTTCAATATTTTATTTTATTGATTCAATAATTGTTGCGTTGATATTTTATATTATTGTTGTTTCAATAATTGTCACTGCACAGTATTTCCCATTATCAGATCAATAATTCATATTATTTGAATAATATTATTAGATAACATTATTGGCAATATCTAGAAAGTTCTGTCAAGGAGAGGTTTGGTCACCTAATTGCGCGCTAGTAAGGAGAAATCCTTATTGAAAAACCCCCTCTTTCTTGGGAACTGTCTGGTTGTCATAATTGTGATTCTGTAATATTATTTGTGAATAATTAATTATTAATTTATATGATAAGAAAATATTTATTTGATGTGGATATAAATGATGGATTTATTTATGTGGTTATAAATGAAGGAATTAATGTTGATGTGACGCCCCCAAAATAGGTATACAACACCCATTCTGAGTCGCCAAAATACATGGTATAGAAAGCAAACTACAACTTTGACAATACAGATGTCGTGTAGAATACGACAATACAACTGTGAGTTTGAATACCAATATTGTCTTCTAGACAATATACACACCCAAATAAGTCCTCATTAATTATTCATTCATACACTATTTTATAAAAATAGTGAGGACAAATTAAAACATCTTCCTAGAACCATCACTCCATACCCCACTCGATCCTCGCTATGTTCTCACCTCCCGAGAAGAAAAATGGAACAAAAGGAAAAGGGTGAGCTCAACTAGCCCAAAAAAGAATATTATGACTAAGATAATATACAACAAATTATCGTTAGTCTTCAACAGAAAAAATCTAATAGAATACAATAGACAACAAGTTTTAGATCAACAAATGCAATGGAAGCAAAGAATCCATTAGAAGAGTCACGTAGAGAAAGAATTCTACCGTCTTCTAAGGTTTAAAAGTCCATCTCAATAGTTTATCCCCTGTAATAACAATCAATATACATCTTTAATCATCTTTGCACTACGTGCCAAAGATATTCATTTTATATCACCAAATTGGTATGTTCATCTCAACACTGCTCATCTTTGCACTACTGTGCCAAAGATATTCATCGATTAATCGTTCATCTTTGCACTACAGCCAAAAGATATTCGTTTATATCACCATTTAGGATCGAGGATGATGACAAATATTTTTAAAGAAACGAATCCAAAGGAAACAAAATGACAAGGATTAAGGATTAAGGATTCGTACTTTGTTTTACCCATGTCCAAAAATACTTGAAAATAATCATATTGGTGTAAAATTCAAGAATGATCAAAACATGGATACAATCAAAGCTAGTATCCGTATAGATATTTTGGACAAAAAGAAAATTTTTATTTTTCTGAATAAAGTCTTAGATTCGTGAATAATGTCGATATCGTGAATAAAGGCAGATCACGTGAATAAGAACCCCTAGACACAAACAAGTTTTAAATTTGATAAAAAGTTCACCAATACTTCTAAGACATAATGATATTGAAGAAAAAATATCATTTAAGAAGAAAATAATACCCTTACCTCAAAATAACCGTATTTCTTGATCGAATTTTGGATATAGTCGACAAAACCCATACCAGATATAGCAACACTCAAAGTATACTCACAAGAATACGCTCGATAATTTAGAGAGAAAAGAGAAAACTTAGTTTACGGTGTGATTTTCAATTCTAACTTAACCTCTATTTATAGGAAAATGTTAGAACGCATGAGCGAGACTAAAATAATAAAATAATATTATTAATTTTCAAATTTCCTACGCATGCCTCCACCAACCAAGCCAGCCAAATTAGAAGAAAATAGCAGCCCATGTGTTCAACACCTACCAAAAGTGGGTCCCACCCATTAATTTAATAAAAATTATTTTATTTTCTGAAACTTCAACAATTCGTAGAAAATAGCTCGGTTATCAGAAAAATTCAAAACTCGCGACTTTCCATGGAAATTCCATTCTCTACAACTTTACGTAAGAAAGTTTTTCCAAATTCCAAATGTAAATTGACCAAAATCTATAAATCCAAGCGATTTTATAAACCATAATAAATTTTCTATCAAGAATTGTGTCCACCGACACACAAAACATGTGTTAAACATTTAATGCCACAAAAATATTCTACCTCCTCATATACTCATATATCCCACATTCATTATAAAAATATCACCGTTAATATATTATTAAAATAATATATTTAAATGAATTATTTTATCAGAAAAAGATAAAATATTAATTTTCAACAATTGTCACATTAAAAATTTTCTCCATCTATATCCACAATAAATATTTTCTTTATCATAATAATCAATAATTAATAATATTACAGAATCACAGTACTGACAACCAGGCCGTTCCCAGGAAAGAGGGGGCTTTCCAATAAGGATTTCTCCTTACTGGCGCGCAATTAGGTGACCAAACCTCTCCTTAGACAGAACTTTCTAGACATTGCCAATAATGTTATCTCGATAATATTATTCAAATAATATGAATTATTGATTTGATAATGGAAAATACTTGTAATGAATGACAATTATTGAAACACAAAGAATACAAATATCAACGCAAAGAATTATTGAATCAATAAAATATAATATTGAATAAGAATTCATCGTAATAATTATTGAGTAAAGGCCTTCTTTACGTAAGGATCAATAATTCAATAATACATGCAATACCGCACGGTATCTTTTTAACCACCACGCGACATCAGTATTTTAACCACCAGTAACCCAACAAAGGTTAATTGTAATAATTTACGTCGTTATTTATAAAACTCAATCTTTATCGTTTTCCTTTCATCCAACCGCTTTTCCGTTATGGGACCCACCAATGATCAAGGCAGGTCAATGCGGAGATTTCCAAAAAAAAGAATATTCCACGACCAAACGAATATTCCCGACAATAATGAATATTTTATAACCACTTGCTTTATTTTATAAACTTTGCACATTTCACCCATAACAAAAAGAATTATATCAAATTAACCCTTATTAATTTAGAATAATGAATAAAGGAAAATTCAATTTTATTTATAATAAGTTGGGGTCTTACAACCTCCCTCCTTATGAAATTTCATCCTCGAAATTAACGTGACGTGCACTGTGTGTATCGAAAAGGTGAGGGTACCTCGCTTTCATCTCCGATTCCAACTCCTATGTCATTTCCTCAATTGCATGGTTTCTCCACAAAACCTTAACTTGTGGTATAACCTTCGTCGTAAGACATGCTCTTTCCTATCCAAAATCTCAACAGTATCTCTCCGTAGGTTAAATCTTCACTATCTCGTCTGGTTCTAATGCAATAATGTGGTTCGGTCTTTCACATATTTACGAAGCATAGATATGTGGAATACATTGTGAACACGAGACATACTTGGAGGTAACGCGAGTTCATAGGCTACGCTTTCTATTCGGTCGAAGAATCTCAAATGGACCAACAAACCTTGATTGAGCTTTCCTCTTTTCCCAAATCTTGTAACTCCTTTCCATGGAGCAATACGTAATAATACATGATCTCCATATTAAACTCCACGTCCTTTCTATGAAGATCAAGATAACTCTTTTGTCGATCTTTTGAAGTTTGAATACGTTGTCGAATCATTTGGATCTTTTCTCGTAGTCATACGTATTTCTAATTCTCGGTCCCAACAATGTTGCTTCTCCCACCTTGTCCCAAAGATATCTTTGAAGCGACATTTTCGCCCATACAACGCCTCAAATGGAGCCATGCCTATACTTGCTTGATAACTGTTGTTGTAGGAGAATTCCACCAGGTGGTAGGTCTTATCCCAACTTTCTTTGAAATCTAGGACACAGAGTCTTAATAGATCTTCAAGGGTTTGAATAGTCCTCTCGATTGTCCGTCTGTTTGAGGATGATATCTTTGAATCAATCAATAAATCCGCGCCCATAGCTTTCTGCAAGCTAACCCAAAATCTTGAAGTGAATCTCGGGTCACGATCCAAACTATGGATACTGGCATGCCATGCAATCGATAATCTCATTCACGCGTATACGTAAGAGCAAGACGTTCAAGGGGATAAGTCTCACGTGACGGTGTAAAAATGGGCGACTTGGTTAATCTATCAACAATAACCCAAATTGCATCTACGCCTTGAGAAACTTTGGGAAGACCAGAAACAAAATCCATAGTAATGTGTTCCCATTTCCATTCCTAATCTCAAGTGGTTGCAATGGACCTTTTGGCACTTGATGCTCCGCCTTTACACGCCGACAAGTTAAACATCTTGAGATAAACTCCGCAATCTCTCTCTTCATATTGTTCCACCAAAATGTATGTCGAATATCATGATACATTTTGATACTCCCGAGATGGATTGCAAACGGGTGTTGTGTGCCTCCATCATGATTTTATGCTTCAGTCGTAATCGTTAGAACGCAAAGTCTAGAATTGACTCAAGTATTCCTTCCTCATCAATTCTTGCTTCCTAATAGCTCCTTCTTGCTTTTTCTTCATACGATCGCCCCTGTCCGTAGGCTTGGCGGCGCCTTTTTACTTTATCGATTAGAGTCGGTTCTACTCAGATATTCACCATCATTATGTGGGTCCCTCGAGTCTTTAATTCTACCTCCATCCTTTGCAAGTCATACAAAATGGGCCTTTGCGTTGACAATATATCGCTTTTCGTGATTGCATATGATCTTCTACTCAATGCGCCACCTACTACGTTCGCTTTTCGGGATGATATTGAATAGTGTGATCGTAATCTTTTATCACTCCACCAACATCGTTGCCGCATGTTGAGTTCTTTTTGGGTGAAGAAATATTTGAGGCTTTTATGATCCGTATAAATCTCTACTTTCTCCCGCATAAAGTAATGTCTCCATATCTTCAACGAAACACGATCGCCGCTAACTCCGGATCATGAGTAGGATAATTCCTCTCATATTCTTTGAGTTGTCGTGAGGCATAGGCTATGACTTTCCCATGTTGCATGAGAACACATCCTAACCCTTGCCGTAAGCATCATCAGAGATAACAAATCCATCCGAACCGATGGTATTGTTAGAAACAGTGCCGAAATGAGTCTCCTCTTGAGCTCTTGGAAGCTCTTCTCGCATTCCTCGCCCATAAGAATTTTGCATCCTTCCAAGTCACCGAGTTAATCTGAGTAGCGATTCGAGAAAATCCTTCCACAAATCTCCGATAATAACCAAATTAAGCCCGTAAAAGTCGTACTTCTTGGCATCGAAACTTTCGCTTGTCCCAACTTTTATTGCTTCAATCTTCGCCGGGTCAATAGATACTCCTTGTTTTTGACACCACGTGCTCAAGCAATGCTACTTTCTCAAGCCGTAACTCGATTTCTTGACCTTCAGCATAAAGCTTGTGTTCACGAAGTCTTTGTAGTACTAACTTCAAATGGTGCTCATGATCTTCACGGCTTTTGGAATAGATGAGGATGTCATCAATAAAGACAACAACGAATCGATCCAAATATTCCTTAAATACACTAAGCTTCATCATATCCATGAAAGCGGCGGGCATTAGTCAATCCAAAAGACATGACCAAGAATTCATAATGCCCGTGATCGAGTCCTCGAATGCCGCCTTTGGAATATCCTCGCTTTAATCTTCACCGATGATATCCGAATCGAAGATCGATCTTTGAAAAGAATTGCGCTCCTTGTAAATGGTCGAACAGTCATCAATGCGAGGTAATGGATACCTATTCTTGATGGTGACATGGTTCAATTCTCGATAGTCAATACAAAGTCGCATACTCCGTCTTTTTTTCTTTTACTTAATAAAACAGAGCACCCCAAGGAGACGTCTTAGACGAATGAAACCAATGTCTAATAACTCCGTAGTTGGACTTTTAACTCCTCAAGTTCAATAGGAGCCATTCGATATGGGGTTTTAGAAATGGGCTTTGTACGGCTCAAGGTCAATAAAGAATTCAACATCACGCTCGGGGTAGAGCCAGAAAGCTCTTCAGAAATACATCGTGGAATTCTCTAACCACGTAAATATTATTCAAATCGACTTGTCTTTATTCAAATCCATAACATGGGCTAAGAAAGCTTGACATCCGCTTTTCAATAAACGAATAGCTTTGTGGCTTGATATGACAATGGATCGATTTTAGTGGTTTAGTGGTTTGAATTGCATATGACAGTCAAGTTAGAATATGAAAACTAACAACCTTACGAAAATAATCAATTTTGGCATGATGAGTGGTTAACCAATCAATTCCTAAAATCACATCAAAAGCAAGTATCTTTGAAGAGATAA